>JAOXYB010068734.1:0-10045 GCA_028565635.1 Phoronis ovalis
TTCCATTTTATTTTTGGAAATTCAATAACTTTTCTACCCAGAAATATAGCTTGCTGCAAAAATTTGAATTGCTTCCATGTTCCAAATTTATATTTGCAAATATTTAAATTTTGGATTGCTATATTTGCAAATATTTGGATTTAATTTGCTACTGCTGGTTAGCATTTTGAATTTGCATGGTCCTGTGGCACATGCAAAACTTTGATTGCTCCAAGTATATATGCTGGAGAACTATTCCTCATTTATTATATATGTAAGTACTATAATAATATAAAGTACTTTTGATGTCTCCATAAATGGTTTGATCAATTTTTTCCTGAGTATTATATCGAAAACCATTGTTGGGATGAAAGCTTAATAAATATTTTTATACCATCAAATCAAGGAGTTTGCTTATTTAGTTACAGCTCCATGTCTCGCTAAAAATTTCGGAGGTTCCTCCATCGTGTGTCTATGCAATGCTACCTACTGTGATACTTTGATGCCTACATTAGAGGTTGCCAGTGGACATTATGAAGTATACCAAACAACACAGAAAGGTGACAGATTTAAAAAAATGGTGGGAGTGTTTGAAAATTCCGGAACATATAGTGCATCTGGTAAGTAATAATAATGTTTCAAAATTGACCACTGCTAGGTAACAAACATCTAGTGTGGCTGGAATTATATGAGGGGGCTTTAATATTGAATAGCGAAAAATTAAATAACTCCGTGAAATATGAAACTGTCATTTATCACTTGTTACAAAATTGTTTATGATACCTGGATTATGAAATGGTGAAAGGTAATTTTTAGATAAGTCTGTTTATTGGTAAATGTGAATAAGATGTGATAAATCGAACACTGTTTTCTATTCAATACTGAATGGTTATGTATGCAAAGGGTATAAATACATCCTTTCTCATCGCTGGATACACTACTTCATATGCATGGGTTTGTACATTTTGTGTGTAGCATTGTGTGCTGTGGAAGAATTAAGTTTATATCTCTGTAATTTCAGTTGACATTATAATGACAATTGACCCTAATGTAACCTACCAATCGTTGATGGGGTTTGGTGGTGCAATCACAGATGCTGCTGGAATAAACATTCTCAAACTATCGGCAAAAACACAACAGAACCTATTGGCATCTTACTATTCACCTTCAGGTATATATGACATAAACTTGCTGATCATTTTTGATCTGTTTCATTTAAACCCTATTATTATTATTATTATTACAAACTCTGGTCAAATGTGTGCTCTTCTTGATTATTAGTTTATGGTTGCTTTGTCTGCTATTGAGAGATCAACTGTCGACATGAAACACTGGCCAAAAATAAGACAAAAGTTAGCTACGAAAACCACAAACAAGCCATGGGCACAGCCATTGTGAAAAAAAATCTTGTTTTAATTCCTAGTTGTATTGCTCTGCAGTATTGTCAAGCAGAAGCAAAGTTGCAATTTCTGTTGTCTATAAATATGCTGGTCTCTCTTCTACCAGGGGACATTTTTTTGACACATGTAATTCATGTTAAGTACAGGGAGTCAGATACAGGGATAGCTATCAGCCAGCATACAGTAACACTGGTCATGGATACGGAAATATTCTAGATTATTTTGAACCTTATTTTTTTGGAAAAAAATGAGCATTCAATTAGAAATCGATTCAAAGAAAAGACAAAATTGTGCAAGATAATATATGAATAACAAAAAATATGTAATAGTCCTTCACTGAATACAATTTATTCTCCTGTTCATAAATTTTTAAATGGAGAGAAGTTGAAATGTTCAGATTTGAACATTAGTCGAGAGGGCAAGCCTTATAAAATTTGGTGAAAGTCATGTCATCAGGTTGAATAGAGAGGGATGATTTTATTAATGAGACCAAGATTCCTGAAGTCTTTAAATCATTAATAAATTTCTCTTGTTAATAATCCTTAATAATGATAATATAAAACCAAAATGAATTTTTTATGAACACTGGCTTTCATCTTCTATCAGACTAGCTAGTTTCTTGTGTCGCCACCAGATGGCAAAATGGTTATTAACCGATGAAAACAACTGGTACAGTACCTTGCATTTATAATATGTCAATGGTCATCTCTCTTCTCAGTGAAGTTTATAAATCTGTAAGAATTCTTTTAAAACAATTAAAATCATTGTTTATCTAATTAATATTTTTCCAGGTATTGAATATACAATGGGTCGTATACCAATGGCTGCCTGTGATTTTTCAACGCATGAATATTCATATGATGATAATGATGGAGATTTTGAACTGAAAAAGTTCTCACTAACCGTAGAAGACTATAAATATAAAGTAATATAAAATTGCAATTTTTAAAAAGTATTCTGTCTTACATGAGTTAATTCAATAGTGATGAATTGCACATGTGGGCAAGTTTTTTTACATAAGAATACATAATGCATTACTTGAAAAGTTAATTAATAATATTAAAACTGTTAATACATAATAATATGAAATGTGGAATTGTAAAGAATGGAGTATATGATAACTTTGTATTTTGTGTGAAAATTAATTTTTCAAAGTCGACCTATATGGTATTTTCCAGATTCCCATCTTTCAAAAAGCTCAGGCAATGAGTCGCCGTAAAATTAATTTATTTGGGAGTCCTTGGAGTGCCCCTGCATGGTTAAAGACTAATGACAACATGCATGGTAAAGGAAGTTTAAAGGGACAGGCAGGTGACAAGTACCATAAAACGTGGGCCAACTACTTCGTAAGGTGTGTTTAATAGGTTGAGGGAAGAGAATAATTTCAGAATACCACTCAGTTTTATGTGACTGTAGTATTACATAAATGCAGTTTATATTGGTATGGTTTGACTTTCATATTTTGTGTTTGCAATTGTATTTTGAAGTATGATACCTCATTTAAATAATTAGGAAAACAAAAGACATTTGCTGGTGTTATTCCACTATTAGGTAGTTGAAGATTTCCTTAGTCAAAACCTTTGTAAAGGCGAAAGCAAGCAGCACCTTCTCTACAGGATAAAAATGAAAGGAAACATTTATTTTACCTTGCAAGACTCTTTTGATTAATAATATAATTCTTTCTTTTAGCATTTCTGCTGTTGCTGTTCGATTTCATTTAATTATGCTCTTCTATTTTCAGATTTTTGCAAGAATACAAGAAGGAGAACATTACATTTTGGGGTATGACAGCACAGAATGAACCAACAGATGGCGAAATAGTATTCTTTAGATTCACATGTATGGGATTCACAGCTGTGCAACAAAGAGACTTCATTGTGTCTGACCTAGGTGAATTATTATTTGTCTCATTGTAATGTTATAAACATACCACAGATGAATAAGGAAATCTTTCCAAAAGAAATATTAAAATTTCTAAGAATGTGCTTAGCATATTTCGGGGGTATTGCCTGGTAGTCAGCCCAGTGGTATTAACATGCACTGATTATCTGCATGTCGTCATAAGTGAATCCAACAAAACAGTTTTGTCACCAGTAATTGGTTATACTTTGTCAAATTTAATAGTGACAGAAGTATGCAGACAGTTTTGTACTCTGGTAATAATCAGATATTTTTCATAATGCCATATTCATAAGGCATTTATCAAAATGGCCAAAGCTCACCAATAATAGCTTGGAGCTGTTTGTGATGCAATATTATATCAATTAACTTAGGATGTATATGGAACATTTAATTGACATTTGGAATATTCATTATTTGTTTGATGTTGCCTTTTTATAGAAAAAAAACTTGTGTGTATGTTATCCTAATACAACTAACCACTGTTTGGTTAATTCAGGTCCAGCCTTGGAAAAGAATGGTTTTGCTGATGTTAAACTCATGATCCTAGATGACAATCGGTTTCTACTGCCTGACTGGGCAAATGTGGTAAGGGCTTTTCTCTTGAAAATTACTACTAGAGGGAGGCCCTGAGAAAAATGTGGTTCCTACAGTTTCCATTGCAATCAGGAGTTGGAAAAACTGATTTTTTGCGTGCTAAATGCCCAACACCACAGTGCAGCTCAATGAATTGACCAATAGAATTGTAATTGTGGTATAAATGAACTCATGGTGTGGTAAAAACTGCTCTCATACATCCCTGACACACAGCATGTTTGAACTTAGTCTAGCTAGTACTTGGATCTGCTATTTTTTACAGATTCTAAGAAACAAAACAGCTTCTAAATATGTATCTGGTATTGGAGTTCATTGGTATTTAGATGAAATTGGCCCCCCTGATGCAACCTTAGATCCAGTAAACAAGGAATTTCCTGATAAATTCATTCTTGCGACTGAAGCTTGTGAAGGTTCAAGTCCTTTTATACGAAACTCAGAGAGAGTACAACTGGGTGACTGGGAAAGGGCGGAGAATTATGCAAAATCTATACTACAGGTAAGAAAAAAATGGATTTTAATTTATTACCTGCTATAGTAACTGTAATAAACAACCTTGTTACCAGGCCTGTTACCAGGTAATATCTGCTTTGCTTTCTAATAATATACCAGTAACTATGAGTACTATGGCAGGTGGTTTTCATGCAAGATTCTTCAAAATTGAACTACAACATACAATGCATGACATAGCAGTAACAGTGCAGCAATATAATGCAAACTGGGACTGTGGCGCATGTATTAGTTTGAACATGTGATTTGTTTTTGTGGTTGCAACCTTAAGACATTTCAGAATTTCTGCAAAGACTGTGGGCGTTTAATTTTCAGGACTTAAATCACTGGGTTGTTGGTTGGATGGACTGGAACATTGCTTTAGATGAGACCGGCGGACCAAACTGGGATAAGAATTTTGTCGATAGTCCTATCATAGTCAACGCAACCAATGATGAATTCTATAAACAGCCCATGTTTTATGCTCTTGGACACTTCAGGTGAGTCGGAATATTCGGTTGACAGATCGTGCCCAAATTTTGTATGAATAACAAATAATGTTGTTTTGATTGTGGCCACTTCTAGAGCTTCTTCTACAACATACATTCAAAGGAATTTCCTAGAGTAGAGGCTGCTCTCTAAAGTGGTTTAGCACGTTTTCTCCTGTGATTAAGATTTCATGTGTATAATTTACATTATGTTAACTGGTCCAGTACAAAGCTGTCCGTAAGCACAGAACTTTGAATACTCGGGTAACAGCTGATTATAATTAACAAAGAAATATAGATGAACAGGTTGCTAAACTTTCATTGATTGATTTTAATGTAGTTGTAGCGCCACATTCAGGCATCAACTATTCTTTGAACATTGTATAATTATGTCTTGCCTCATTCTCACATTGTCTCCGTGTTATGATGATTTTTTTATTTACAGCAAATTTTTACCAAAAGATTCTGTAAGAATTGACCTCAAGAGTTCTAGCAATGACCTAGATGCTGTAGCTTTTAATACACCTGAACATACAAGAGTTATAATTATAAATAACAGGTGAGAGGGAAATGCTTTGATTAGTGTCGGAGGTGTCTGCTGGTGCTGGGAGGTTGTGAACCCCATTCACTTAACACTATTACCATGTATTTTGATATGGTACTTTGTTTTGGCATACTTTTACAATCACAAAACTTGAAGGACTGCAACAGCTTGCAAGTATTGTCTCTTTGAATGACTATACTCACCAATAGACTATTTACATACACTTGATGGAAGTCCCCTTGTTACAATGTTTTGTGACAAATATTTTACATCCTATCAAATTTGTATGTGTAAATGTACTTCATATTTGAGTAAGGCGAGTTATAACACATTCTGTACTTTATAAACAAATCATATATTTTTGTGTTATGAAAATCAATCATGCAGAGATAATTGGTTAGGACCATTGATCTTTACCAGAACTGAATCTCAGTATTCATGGACTATTAAAGGTATTAATTCTTTATTTTAGGAGTGACAAAGACATTACGTTTGCTGCTAAGGACCCATTGTACGGGATTCTTCAAGGTTCATCGCCTGCTAAATCACTGCAGACGTATGTATGGACAACTAAATAAATCGCAATGTCTCCATGATGTTTGTTGTTATTAAATATGTGCATGGAAGTTGGATGTTTTATTGCCGAGTAGTCGCAATCATTCCAAACAAATGCTAAAATGTCAGATGCGAGATAGACACCACCTCGATTTATTTCTTATTGATTTTACATTGCTTTTACGTTGATTGTTACTAGAAATCACCAAATTTTGTTGGATCACAATTACTGGAATTTAGTTCCCACAAGCCAAAGAGAGAGATTTGTTATAACTGTTTTAAATTGTTACAGTATGTAAATAGCAAGTAGGTGTAGACAAGGCAGAACTACGCAGTGGAATATTTAAACTATAATACTATAAATAGTGATAAAGTATATTTATTTTTAACTATTTTGTATTAAAATACATATTATACAACGATATGGATGTCAGATTGTCAGGTATGTGAATATGTTACTCTGAGATGAATTAGTTCCTTATCATCTGTAGGATGTGAAAATATTTTTGAATTTAATTTATATTGACTTGTGACTACAGATTTTTCTGGAACTTATGGAATCATGATTACTGTGTATAAATTAGGATAATTAAATTATTTAGAAAGATTAGATAGACTATCTGCAAGCACTTGGTTGAATGAACAATGTTACAGTTCTCTGCGTAGTTGCATGATTTTCACAAAATCAGCATGCTGGATAATTTGATCGTGATTCATCCAAGTGCAAATAGTCTATTTATGTGCATGGTTCTGTTGTTAGTTATGAAGCCAACTCTGTCAGTAGAAACAGTGCTTTGTAACTTGGCCAAGATAATTGAATGCATGTTATTAAGCTGATTGAAGATCTGCATCACTCCGAGTAAATAGATGGGATGACACCTACCACCCCAGTTATCGAGATACATATAATATTTACTATCCTAGCTTACATTGGATTTGAACATATCAAAAACTTGATGGTGTAATAAATAAAAAAAAGTAACTATTTTAAATTATTCTGTTTTGGTTTAATGCTGTATCCATGCAGTTACATGTAGCAACTGCAGCAAACATCATATCTGGGAGAGAAGTCCAGCACTTCAGATAAATGCAGTTACCACATATTCGACATTATATTTCATAGAAACTTGACAGCAAAACAACAATTAAACATCTCATTCAACCCAGAGATCAAACAAGATCATACTAATATGGAGCCTTCCATGAAATGTGCAAACATGCCATACCTATACATGGTCATAACAATACAGCTATAGAAGAGGTGTTGGACTATAAACACATTTTGATGAGCATTTTTGTTATAAATACTGATTTGTCTTAAACCATTATTAACCAAGACTGAATGTGTAGATTACCCATAGATCATCTGGTGTGGCATCTTGTAAGCGGTCTAGGCCTGTGTGACCCTCTGATTCAATCTTAAGAAACAGATCATGGCAAATGCTATGGACCTTCAATAAAAGTGAATGCAAAAGCCATGGACTACCTGCCTTAGGACTGGTTGCTTTACAGTTACTAAGCATGGAAAAAAATATACGTCCGTGGGAAGCGTTCTTTATACTTGTCAGACCATTACCATTTTGTCGCACTATTCACAATGTCCAAAAATAGAGAAGCATGTGGCACCTGGGTTAACGGGTCACGTCTTCTTAGCATCATAAGCCTGAAGTCTTTGATTGAGTGGGTTTTCTGGAGATTTCATCCAATCTTTTCTTAACATTTGTTTTAACTGTGAAAGTCTTAGGTTTGGGTTTTCGGCCTTCAGTCTTGGTAAATTAACTTCCTCAAAAGCTGCAAATGCTGCCTTCATCCTTTTTTCTGGGTGCATGTCTTCCTGAATACCCTGATCGTTTACACTACAAAATGTTTCAATTAATATTACTTATTTTTGTTAAAACAATTATTGCAGTCTGGTACAGCATTCTAAGTAAACACAACAGTTTATATCCCCATCTTCAATAAACAACATCACAGATGTGTTCTTTTTTTTACCTGAGTGCCGTTATTGCGTCTTCTACTGTTCTTGCTTCGAGTCCTTCAACATCCATTCTGTTGATATTTTCTAGTGGAAGGTCTGTTGATGAAATATTTCTTTTCATTTGCTCCTCTTCTACTTTCAATACAGCCTCTGCAACAATAACACAGAAGACATCAAACAAAAATAATAATATATTGATTGCGCTGAATAGCAGAGCCACTTGACTTCCTGCATTTGAATAAATTCTGCTATTTCCCTTAATTTGTTGGATAAAACCCAACTTTTATACTTGCAAATTAAATAATTATACAGACTGCTAACGTTTTGATGTGTAACAGACTGAGATAAAAGTAAACCGGTATTAAGATATACCTCAAATTCCAAGGAACAATTTTTAATGAAATATAAGTTTTCTCACATTTTTTTACTGCCTAAAGAATGTGGTTGGTGCAATTATTATGAGATAAGAAATAAGAGGTGCAGAAGCCATCAAACCCAAAAATATAGAACTATGTTTTGGAGAAACAACATTCTTCAATCAAATTATTTGTGTGATTTGATTACATAGCTAACACAGTATTTGTCAGAAATAACCACCCTTTTCTCTCATGTAACACCTAGATACTTTCTGGTAACTTTGACAAGTAGTGACATCTACCTACGTAGTTCATGTTTTCTCTTTTTTTGTGTTCTATCTATTTGATGTCTCACTACATGTAACAAATAGGTTCCTTAACAGTCAATGTCAACTACCTTCCTATTGTTTCTTATCGTGTTACATCTACCTAATGTCTTGTTAATTTGGTGAGCACAGCCTCATATTTCTTCTTTTTTTCATTTCTGCATTATATGTGTATCTTGTTATGTGTCACCTCCATTCTTGTTTTGTGTTACATCTACTTAATTTTCTCACTTGTTTAATGAACAGTGTCATGTATCCATACCTTTAGTATCACTTCTTTTTTCTTCCCTGTATTATCTATCTGATGTCTCATTTCTCTAACAAGCAGCGCCACCTCTTGTTCTCTTTTAACTTGTGTCACATCTGTCTGATATCTCATCATGTAACATACAGTACCACCTACTTTCTTGTCCGTTTTTTTCTCATGTTACATCTAACTGATGTCTCGTTACTTTGACAAGCAGTGCTACCTACCATCTTGTTCTCTTTTTACTTGTGTTATATCTATCTGATGTCTTGCTACTTTGACAAATTGTGCCACCTGCCTTCTTGTCCTCTTTTTCTAAGGTTACATCTATCTGATGTCTCGTTACTTTGAGAAGCAGTGCCACCTACCTTCTTGTCCTCTTTTTCTCAGGTTACATCTATCTGATGTCTCGTTACTTTGAGAAGCAGTGCCACCTACCTTCTTGTCCTCTTTTCATTTGTTTTATACTTATCTAATGTCTTGCTACATTGACAAACATTGCCACCTACCTTCTTGTGTTCTTTTTTCTCGGGTTACATCTATCTGATGTCTCGTTACTTTAACAGGTGTAGGCTTCGTTGACTTTATCTTATCTAATTCTTCGTCATGTAGTTTCTGAAGTTCCTTCTTCCTTTCCAGCTGATCAACACGTTTCTTCTCCTTGTCATCCTAAACCAACAATTTTTTAAAAATTCTGTTGTTTCTTAGAATGCAAAATTCTAAAGAGAAAAACTTTTAATTCAATTTCATAAATGGTCACATACTTTTTGCTGCTTATCCTATCTATAGGATATGCAGCATTGTTATCATCCTTGGCGTGGAAATGAGCAATATGAGCAATATTAAGGAATTTACTTTTTTAGCTAATAATAACTGTTCCAGGATGAAAAAAGTGCAGGCAATAGGAATAATAAGTAGAAAGGGAAAAATATGTAATGTGATTTTTAATTGTGATGTGTAGTTTTGAAGAAATAACAGATGGGAGGTAAATTATTATACATATAAGTTATATAGATTGGCAATTTTTACTCTCATGATTTTGCTATAACAACAACGCTACCTGGTGAGACACATTACACATACTAGCTGTTGCAAAACATACACACTAGTATTATATCTAATTGGTCCCAAATTTTTATTCCTCCTTTACGTATACTAACATTATAATAAAATATTGTAACAATGTCCTC
>JAOXYB010068745.1:0-10045 GCA_028565635.1 Phoronis ovalis
ATTGTATTATATTGTATTATATTGTATTATATTGTATTATATTGTATTGTATTATATTGTATTATATTGTATTATATTGTATTATATTATATTATATTATATTATATTATATTATATTATATTATATTTAACCAAATATAGTGGTTAGATGAGTCATCAATTATCCAAACTTCTGCAGACAGAAATTGTGTCTCCTTGGTAAAAGGCAATACACCAAAAACAGATTATGTATTAATATTGATGATTCTCTGTCATAGAATCATGCTCATCCGTTACCTGAGGAAGTATCGATAGGTGATCCATCTTCAGCACTTAACACCCCATGTAAGCTACTGTGTACTTCACAGACATAAACAGCTTGAGTGCAGGAAATCTTTCTTTTAATTTATAATCATGAATCCTGGCATATGAACTGTGGCTCAAATGAGGCTGAAACAAGGATATTCATACGTAAATATATGAAAAGTTTATTAACAAGTTGACACATTATTCTTCAAATGATATTTTTTGCATATATACATAATTTATAAATTATACAAAATGTATACATTACTTAAGTTAATTTTACCTCCTCCACCAGGTGGGGGTGCAGAGGTTATGTATACGCTGTACAAGCCACTTTTAAATAGATTTTCTACCTCGATAAGCTTTGCTTTATTGAATATAAATATAAGCTTCTTGCGTTATAAGATTCTAGAAACTAGTTATCGTAAAGCTGTAAGGTTTCCTGTCTTATGTCAAATACATGTAACCTATAAATATGAAACATATTAATAACCAAAAGTTTCATTTTTTAGTTTCAGATGTTAAAAATGGAGAACCTACGAAAACGTACACACTTAATAGGATAGCTACCTCCTAACTACCTCCTAACTACCTCCTACCTACCTCCAAACTACCTCCTAACTACCTCCTAACTACCTCCTAACTACCTCCTACCTACCTCCTACCTACCTCCAAACTACGTCCTAATTACCTCCTAATTATCTCCTAACTACCTCCTAACTACCTCCTAACTACCTCCTAACTACCTCCTACCTCCTACCTCCTACCTACCTCCTAACTACCTCCAAACTACCTCCAAACTACCTCCAAACTACCTCCAAACTACCTCCTAACTACCTCCTAACTACCTACAAACTACCTCCAAACTACCTCCAAACTACCTCCAAACTACCTCCAAACTACCTACTAACTACCTACTAACTACCTCCTAACTACCTCCTAACTACCTCCAAACTACCTCCAAACTACCTCCAAACTACCTACTAACTACCTACTAACTACCTCCTACCTACCTCCTAACTACCTCCAAACTACCTCCAAACTACCTCCAAACTACCTCCAAACTACCTCCAAACTACCTCCTAACTACCTCCTAACTACCTCCTAACTACCTACTAACTACCTCCTACCTCCTACCTACCTCCTAACTACCTCAAAACTACCTCCAAACTACCTCCAAACTACCTCCAAACTACCTACTAACTACCTCCTAACTACCTCCTAACTACCTCCTAACTACCTCCAAACTACCTCCAAACTACCTCCAAACTACCTCCAAACTACCTCCTAACTACTTCCTAACTACCTACAAACTACCTCCAAACTACCTCCAAACTACCTCCAAACTACCTCCAAACTACCTACTAACTACCTACTAACTACCTCCTAACTACCTCCTAACTACCTCCTACCTACCTCCTACCTCCTACCTCCCTACAAACTACCTCCTAATTACCTCCTAATTATCTCCTAACTACCTCCTAACTACCTCCTGCCTCCGAACTATCTCCTAACTATACCTCCTAACTACCTCCACAACATCATTCAGTTAATATTTTATGGCCCTTTTTGTAGATTTTAATAAGTTTGCATATTTTGCTAATTTTACAAAGTTAAACAAAACTAGATATTGTAAAATGAAGAACGCCCGAAGTAAAAGAGTGATTAATGTAGTGATAGGTTTTGCACTATTAATATACGGTTCCAAGCAGTTTAATATTTCAATAGATTTATAGTGAACTCTATTTATATACCACAGCCTATAGAAATACGACCTGAATGTCCTTAATGAACTTTTGTTCTATTATTTAAAAGTTATAACGAGTGTAGTAAATCGACCACATGAAAACAGCACAGGGTATACAGAACCTGTGTACCTACAATAACCACATGGTGGTGTCTACTAAGACATGTCGGTGTAAGCTTTACCATTTGTTTTGTAGAAAGTAAGATAGTGTTTTATTCAGTTTTGAAGATTAAATATACTTTAAATGGTTGAATTCAAATATAGTATATAAATAAAATCTGATCATATGTCCTCATAATTTGCACTTTGTACGGAATGCGTTTCTAAGAAATAATGTAGCCAACAATAACAAAGTAAAGGTTTGGAATGGCATGTACCTAAAGTAACATAGTATTCGAAATAGAATAAATAACAACTTAATCTAGGTGGAGACTGTATTACTTCTCACATAGAATCTGATACTTGAAGATATTTCATGTCACTGGTCATCGTTCCCTCGTTATAGATAGAACGAGCAGAACTGTCTAGATGTTGATTTTTATTAACATACATGCAACGCTCTAGAATATAGAAGGAGCTAGTCTTACAATACATGCTTAAAACAACACTACACATACATCCCGGCGGGGTGACAGTCAGAATAACTGGGTACCCATGTTTGTTATGAAGGTTAAAAAAAAGCCCCTTTGTGGGACCTAAGACCTCAAAATTCCTACCCTTATTGGGACCTATGAGCTCAAAAACTCATACCCTTGTTTGGCCTTTAGAACCTTAACAAGAAAAATTGATAATCAAAAAAAAGTCGCCAAATAAAATCGACAACCAAAAAAAAAGCATCCTTTTATTATTAAAATTTTCGTTTTTGTAAGATTTTTAAGCTATTTTCTACCCGTTTCAGGGCGTACTGGGTGCCCGGTCCGAATGCTGAAAAACATACCCTTTCGCCAGGTTTTTTGTAACGAACACGCGTACCCAGCTATTCCGACTGTCACCCCCCGGGACATACATACATAAGTACATATATATTAAAATAAGCTAGTATATGACACCTTACATGTACATACATGAGGCACGCAATATTGGATTACTGATATAATTACTGGTACAAGTTATGGAACAGAAAAACATTTTGTAATAATTTGAACGCATGAATTAGATAGAAGTTAATGCACTTTCAAGTATTTGGTATTAACATTAGATAGCTAAACACTTGAAGCTAATCCTCTGCTAAGTTTTATTTATTACAATTATTTGCCCTGTTTTGTTTTTGGGACTAGTCGCGGCCGATACGAACAAACTTAGTTTACGAAAAAATGGGCAACAATTTATCTACCAAACAGCATTCCATTTTCTGTTCGAATACCGTAATAAAATACCATAAGAGTTAGCAATATGATATTACAGCTAGAGGTTTGTATGCAGGAAGCAGTGACAAACGTCATTGTGATAATGTTTTATTTCAAACTATAAAAAGTCATACAAACAATGGAAAACAATGATACAAAAAGTTCAACATAATACTGAAGTTAACAATCATAAATAAACTACATATACAGGCATGACTCTAAATAACCACACAAACACAGAGCATTCACTGCATAACCACACAAACACAGAGCATTCACTGCATAAACACTATAGTAAATTATACTGTGTAAAGTTAGACATTTCTTACGGAGCATATAAAAGTATTCACAAGTATTAATAGTAAAAAAAAAATATTAAACAACATTCTGATAGCAGTATTATAGGCTACTCTGCGACAAGAACTGTTTGTATCGTAAGCCATTCATTGTAAGCAGTGAGCTAACATCTGCGAAACATGATTTGAATGGTCGTTACCTCAAAAATCGTCTAATAAATACCGCACAGCCTTTGTGTCGTTAGCTGTAAACTTGTTTGCAACATAACTTATACAATTTATCAGCTATTTTAAAATTCAAAATTTGTATCTAAAGAAACGTGTTGTTTTGTTTTACTTATGTAGCTTTCTGACTTTTTATACCGCCATACATTACTACTGTTGTTTTTTTTGATACATCATATATCCATGGAACATCACCAATCTATAAATAGCTCGGCAAATAGCGGCGTACATTTTGTTACGGAATTCAAGCTCAGGCCACATATCGTCAAATATTTCTGTTAAATCACCAAAGTTCTCTTATTATAATGCAGGGGTTATACAGTTATAGAAACATATTATAAACTAAAAGTGTAACACATTACTTACTTAATTCTCGTAACTTTGCGGAAACCGCTCTTGATCTCAGTAGCCTTGCTTAGCGTCGCCTTACATAGCAATGACCTTAACCTACCTTTAGTGAATGCAATGCAGCATTACGAAAACAAAGCTCTTTTGTTATTCTGTTTATTTTTATTTAAAGGTAACTAATCATTATTATGTACCACGTGCAGAATATTTAAATATGAATAGATGAAGGTATGATAAGATATAGTACGCGGCTGTGGTAAAGAAATGCCAATGTAAGTGTATCACCAAAAAAGTCTTCGATAATAAAATAGTTGATATAAAATCAATGAGAGGTAGATCCGACGGTGGACGTAGATGTTAAAATAAATAGTTTAGTTTTTGAAATGAAAAATTACCATTTTACATGTTTTTATTTTATTAATGTATATCAGTTGCTTATTGGGAACCTTCTCTGTAGTAAAGTTAACCTAACAGAATTGTTCAATTTTCCGCCTCATTTTCCTCCTCATTTTCCTCAATTGGAAAATTATACGATTAAACATCTCCCCAGACATGAGACACCAACTCATTAGAAGATCTCATGCAGGTGTCTCCCGGCCTTTCGGTAAGTGCTATATTACACTTGTTTGTGAGATATTTTAGCATCAAAATATACATACACGATATACACACGACATACACACGATCTCTCAGAGATCTATGCAGCTTCGGAAAAATTGATCGTAATTACTCAAATTTTATAATGTACTCACATTTTTAAGAAACTGATCGTATTTCTGCAAATTTAAATAAGTTAAAATGCTGTAATTAATTACAGGGAATGCAACCAGGTAAATCAAACACTAGATTCGTGTCGTAAATACAGTGTATGTTAGAAAGGCATCTTGAAAAGATTAGTAGATTTGAAACACAAATTAACCAGATGTAAACTAGTAGCCGAAAATTCCAAAATGTGTGCTTCGTCTATCAAGAAAAAAATGGTAAAAATCAGAATCAATATAATTTCATGATGTTTTGATGTTAAAAAAGCGAAGCAAGCATCAGATTCAAAATCTGCTATTATACGGTCTGTACAATATAAATATATTTACAAGTAAAATTCGACATTGAATTTAAAAATTGTAAAAATAGCTATTCATTGTTAAAATGTACTAAAATGTGAGAGTGAACAGTTAAACAAATATATGAATCTCAAGGTTCATAATTTGATTGAGACCTGAAAGTATGTTTCATTGGTTTAAGAACACAATTGATTTATGTATTGTAAATAGGAGCTAATACATAAATAATGATTAGCCGGATTTACCGTTTAAAATTGTTCCCAGTAACAAATCAAGATAATTATACTTTTAAAAACCTGGTCTCAAATTTTCTGTTTGTATTACCAATGAAGTCTTTGCTTTGACGAATTCAGACCTCCTGGTGAGAATTTGTGGAACTTGTTCACAGGAATTTAATAAATTCCCCTGCACAAAAGAATGCCATCATTTTTAGCTTAAAAGTGACATTTTGAAAATAAAATTGCAAGCACTTTCAAATAACAGAAACCATCTTCACCAACCCAGCAAAAATAAACAGGAAAAGGATAAGAAGGAAGCTGTGTCCATTACACCAATGTACTTACTATATTGAGAGGTTGGTTGAACATATTTGTTGTATTACATGCATGTCAGTAGCCAACCAAACTGCCACATTACCATTGCTAAGATATGCTGTTACCGATCATTGTAACCATCTAAATGGTCAGGTATAAAATAATTGCATTTCAAAGTCAACGTTTTATTAGATAAAACTACCAAATATATTTACAAACAATAAAACAAAAATCACAATAAATAACCATTTTGGTGCTTTTTATTTAAGACACAAGATGTCAACACTATACAATAAAACTGAATTAGTTGACGCATTGACCAATCATTGACTTCCAAGCTATTTATTATTTCAGTTAGTTTCTTATATTTACGTCACTTAGTATTAAACATACACATGCGACTTTATCTAAGTATACAATCTGTCTGTCTAATACTAATGCAAGTGAATACATCTATGATATTATATACATTGAAATATTTGTCAACATAAAAGTACAATATTACATTTCATGATGGCAGTAAGGCAAATATTTCAATGTTCAAATCTCTTTCATTTAAGAGACACCATGAAACAGCATTTTGAAAGCATTTTAGTTCCAAATAATACAGTTTATTAACAGTTTAGTATAATATTGGAAACACTCTCCAGGGCTCACACAGACATATTTTAAATTCATCCTAAATGTGCCATGGTCCAATCGTAGACGTTTATTTTCACACGTGATTCAATTGTACAACATAAGTAATGATTGATTAAACTGTAGCTAACTTTTTACATTGTTAAGCTGCTGTAGTTAATTTTAGCACAACAGCGACTTCCTTCAAACATTTACAACATATCATCCTACATTTTGCCAGTGTAGTTTTTGTTACATACTGTTCGTTGATTAATCCTCAATAATTTCTGCCAGATGTTTTAGTCCCTCTTCTTTGAGGGCACTGCAAAACACCTCCATGGCAAATTCATCTTTTTTCAACAAATATTCTGTTAACAACTTATCTGCCTTCTGGCGATCACTTTTCTCTGCCATAATGATTTCCTTCTCACTGATGGTGATGACGCCATCTTGAATAAGATAGGCGCAGATAAAGTTGATGTTGTGTAGGTCTGTGGTAAGCAGAACCAAATTCTTCCTCACTCGTTCACGCTTGTTATCGCCTTTGATTGTAGGAGCAACAGTTGAATCTGTCTGGCTTGATTGTAGGGAAACATGGCTCATCTTCGTTACCATGTTTTTTATGTCGGACACGTCACTATGTATTGTATCAAGTTTAGTAGAGAGATGAGAGGTGTCTCCTTTATCGGGCACACCTACAAATAAACACAAGTTTTGAAATACATAAACATGCAGTATATGTTCATTACACTGGCATATTTTAAAATATATTCGGCAAGAAAACAAATTGTAGTTAACGCCTTT
The DNA here is from genome assembly GCA_028565635.1 of Phoronis ovalis. Lineage (NCBI taxonomy): Eukaryota > Metazoa > Phoronida > Phoronidae > Phoronis > Phoronis ovalis. The sequence continues at coordinate 7,264 of JAOXYB010068745.1, forward strand.
TGTATAAGATTAAAACATTATACCATACATTTACCTATAAATGTTAGGGTACCATAATGTTTTGCAAGAATGCTATATAGTAACCATAGCAACTGTATTTTGTACATTTTTGTATTAAAAGCAATGGTACATGGAATGGTAGCTACAAATTATACAAGACTATGCAAACAGTATGTAGCTATCAGTACGATTTCTGCAATATTAGAAATGTCACTAATCCTATGGTGAGATCTTGCCAATCAGACTTTTACTCGCATTCGTGTAAGAATGGGATAAAAACAGGATATGATGCTTCCAATACGGAAATAACAATAGACTACAAGAAGCTCCAAGACAGTAGGACATGATACCTGCATAATAACGATAGACTACAAGAAGCTCCAAGACAGTTGGGTCAAATTTGCACAAAATAAATGTTTACGTAGAGGTAACAATATTGTAAATGTACGTGCAGGTGGCCTAAGATATGCTGAGCAAGTAAATTGCAACAACTCGAAAGGATACAAGTGAAAACCAAGGTATTCGCTTTGAGTTTGTCATAAGAAATAACACAACAGCCAGATGACAAATTGTTAAAAATCTGACAATAATGTTACAACCAAGAACGATTCTAATATATTGCAATATGTTGATGAAAACTGTAACATCGTGATCATTATCGTATTCACGGCATACCCGCCTTTTGTTTGATAACATTTTGTTTATTTCTCAGCATATCGACTGACCTGTTACAGAAATCTGTAGGTTCTCTACCTGTATCTTGGTGTTGTCTTGTGGCAGAGTCATTGTTCCGTCAGGTTTACCGGCGCTGTTTTCGTCATAGTACTCTCTCAGTGCGTCTCCGATGATTAATTTCTTCTTTCCTTGATCTTTCTTATATTTCTAAAATTATAATGGAAAACTTTAACATTTTAGACGGTTTATCCTTCCCGTTGCATACATTTATATTTTCATGTTATGATTTTATATCTTGTATCCAGAGTTCAATTAATAAAATTATAAACTAGTAGCTATATGATGCGAGGTTAAAATGTTTATGCATCAGAAATTTTATAAATACCGAAATTATTTTATCAAAGATACCTTGGGAGACGACACGCGTCTTCTTTCAACAACAGCAATTACATTATAACATCACATGACATGAAATTTGAAACACCAGGTAATCAGCCTGTCCAAAATAGCAACGGCTATTAATCTGCTCCATCCACATCAAAACAACCGAACACCAGGTGGCTCATAGTCGCCTTGATTTTGGGAGGATATTTAAAACATGATGTAGAATGATTGGACTTTTGTTTTCACTTCACTATTACAAAACAAATTGACATGTATTTTTCTCAATGATAAGGGATCTAATATCTGTGACGTAACATGGTGGAATAAACTTCATTGCATCAGTAATGCCGTACATTGTTGAAGACAACGAAACAGCATTTAAAACAACAGTACAACATTATAACAGAAATACGTAAATTTAAAATTTGCCGCGCCCTTAGATTTACGCAAGTTTTAAATAATATTTTCATCACATATATAAACGAATTATTCATTGATATTATAAAGTTACACATTTAAAATCACAAGTGAATTAGCGGCATTTTAATTTCATGATAATTTAGACTGCTACATTCAACATCTTGCCCTAAATTGATAAATTTCTGGGTTTTTTTAATATAAAACACAATTCTCCTTGATTCTGTTGTTTAAAGATAGCTATCGTATTTGGTGAATAGTTTATAACTGCTCCAAGAAGGTATTATTTTGCAGGCATTTTGTTGAATAAACATTATAGAAAAAAGGAAATAGAAAAGTAGCTAAATTTAAGAAAATATTTCTTACTAGTAACATCATATAAAGAGTAGAATCTTTGTCTTCAACCAAGTCCAATGAACTCTCATCATCCTACAAATAAAACATAACTAGGTGTTTAGTACTGTGCATCTTGTAAGCCATTAAAAGAAAATTGAAAAAACTACAATATCTCTAACAATGAGTCTTGTAATTGTACAAAAGTATGACAAAAAACTAATAAACATATCAGAAAGAAATTTGATTAACGTAGCGTTGTATTTATAACCTGATCAAGTTTAATTTCATACAATAGAGAGACACAAAGCATCTCATTTTCTATTTAAAGTTTCTATCAGATGTCAATTATCGTTTTAAAAGTTCCCCTTTAAAAATGTCTTGACACTTTACGAACATTTTCGGTTAACACCTAGTAACGATATATCTTCCTTGATTTATTTTAATAATTCATCTCCTGTCAATTGATATTCTCCTGACCTCATTCTTAATGTTAGGGTCCGCTACGTGTGCCAGTAAAATCTCCACTATATCCAATTTACTCTTCTTAGCAGCCACATGTAACGCAGTATTTCCAAACAAAAACTAAAAGTAAATTAAGAGATACGATGACGTTTTTCGATTTGCAAATGATGAACCCGTAGAATAAAACAAAATAATGTGTAATTACATTAGTTTCGTTTCTTTGACAGTTACACTTCATTCAACTTTGTACGTGTACAACGCTCTCAAGATTATCCGTGCAACATTATCTATATGCAGGTAGATAACCATTATTTATTGTGAAGCACATAACATACACACACATCTAAATAAATAATAAACAGTTCATTTTTGAAACATTATTATTTCACGTAATTATAATAACAACGATATTAGTTAATTGAATATCAAAGCAATTCATGGGGTTTATGTAGTCTGTTTTATCTTTATTATTATATCAATTCATGGGACTTATGTAGTCTGTTTTATC
>JAOXYB010068767.1:0-10044 GCA_028565635.1 Phoronis ovalis
CTGTCTTTGTTGAATTGATTAATTATTTTATATCGTATGTTTTAGTGTAATTCAATTAATGTTCCAATCTCTGGCTTTTTCTAACATTCGGCACATTCGAAAATTATGAAATTTTGAATACTGTTATATAATATATCAAACACGCTGATAAAAAAATGTTTCAATATTTTGACCACTAAAACGTCAAAAATAACTTATCAATTTGAGTGTGACACAGGAGAGTAGATATACTATATCACGTAGAAAATCTGTGCGGTTATTATGTAGGTCAATGCTTAGCACAAAATAAAAGGTTAAATGACATATCTTGCCTATTCCTAATCTAATATACATGTATCAACCCCGGGTATCGACTTATTGCTTGGGCACGGTATCACCCGCATCACCCTTAAGGTTATGTTTTATCTCTTGGCTGTTTATTTTTGTAGAATTACACCAATAAGGACTCAGGTTTATATCTATCTGGTGACTCAATTTAAACATAATATATAACCAGCAAGGTGAACAGCGAATACTGAATTCCAGAAGCGCTTGTTTGTACGTTGTCCTCAAGGTAAGCAATTGGCTGCGAATTATAAGTGAAGCCAAACACATCTTGAGTTTGACTGTAATGCAGAAAGGGTTTGATAATAACAAATTATTTAATTATAACACGCGCCTAATAAATATACGGAGAGGGATGCTTATCGTCTAGTTCCATTTTCTTCCATAGTGTAACCTTGCGTTAAATAAATCTTATATAATCAATCATAAATTAATTTAAACAAAAATTTGCCACCTAATAATTCCCTTTTTCACATCCCGCACTTACCTAGCTGGAAGATTTTCCTCATTTGTTGCACAGGGTGTATTTCTTAGAAAACGCATTCTCTTTACGATGTAAGCATGGCAAATTAAGGTCCGTAAATTTACACATATCTGCAAGTGAATTTACCACTCATTTTATTGTTAGGAGGAGCTATATTTACATCTATAACAGGGTTATGTTTTCTGCGTTTTTCCAATTATCACAGGGTATATTTTGGTGACATTTATTTACCACAGTGTCAGGCTTTTTACCCTGGGGCTTAGTTCTCTACTAACAGTTTTGACCAGTGTCATTACGGCCGATAATACCAATCTATACCTTTCGACGAAAAAGGTACCCCATTCTATATCGGATTTCATAGCAGAATTAAACAGCAGAAAAGGCCAACCTTACCGGTAACACCCAGTTAAAAGGCAATAAAAGTTATTATGCTATATGTTCTAAATAGCTTTTCACATTTATCTCATAATCACTCTCATTTATTATATTTTGTATATGATGTCAAATTGTCATAATTTCTGTAGGAATCACATGCAAACATTATAAAATTACCATGACTTAGAAATATGAGAACAAAATATGTAACAAAAGAGGAGTAGCCTTACTGTCTGATTATTTTTCACGAGTATTCTCAAATCCTTTATGTTCTTGTAAATGTGCGACATGCATTTCATTGTCATCATATGTCTACGCGCTGAAATCGGTAGTCACTGTTCATCACTGGTTTCGGTTTTAGGTACACTCTGTACCTAGACTGTGACTTAGGTCCTGTTCTATACCTAGTGCTTAGACAACAGTAATTGATATCATGTAAATTTATTTTTACATCCGTCTGAATAATTAACACTTATCCTCATGTTTCTCGCCCGCTCCATTGAGGCGCTCATTGGGTAGTACAGATGTTAAAGTTATTTTTACTTGTTCAGCTTGTACTTTGGAGAAGCTACAGCATTTATAAGCCTACATTCCACAATCTGATTATAGACTTTCATCTTTTAATGTCTGGTAAATATTTTATCATTTTGCTGCCAAAGTCAATTGCAGCCAGAAGATGAGATACATCATTGAGTTTAGGTACATCTGTTGAAAGTTTCTAAGCCTATGCCCATACAACAAGCCATATATGCCACCATCGTTGCTTTCTATGACTACAGAATTGACCCAGGTCGTGGCTGATAACCCTTGCCAACTTACTCTAATAGCTTATGGGTTATCAGTGAGTATTTGATTACTGTATTATTGTTATCGTTCTATAAACTAATATAAAACTGTTTTGAATTTAAACATTTTAACTGTTGATGCCTATTTTTTGCATTTTAATAGTTTTATAGGTGTAATTAGAAGATTAAACGAGATTTATCCGCACGATAGTTTGAAAATGCACCTATAAACGTTGCTTTGGATCTGGCTTCCAGGTAACAAACTTTTGTATTTGTTTATTTATTACTATTTGAAAATATGTCGAATGATTTACTACAACCCACATCATGTTTATAGCAAACTGTAGTTGTATTATCTATTTGGAATTGCACATGATCAACGTCAGATTTCTATGGCACTGATCTTAAACAAAAATAAACAGCTAATAATTTCCTTGCATTTATGTGCAATATCTATAGAAAACGGAAGACATATTATCAATCCACCATTTTATTTCTGGTATAGACCCATTTGATACAGCAATATTAGCATTAAACTTAACTATATTTATTTTAAGTAATTTGTTTTTGATATTCCAAAGTACGGTAATGTACAGGTCTAATACTCTACTTTACCCTACACGGTTCTACTCTATAAGAAACTAATGTACCTATGACCTGTACTAATTGCCAAATTGTGTGACGTATGTAACTAGTTTAGAATTTTTGAACCTTAGCTTTTCTTCTGTTGGTTAATGTTACTGACATTGAAAACAAGAAATTCCGTAGGTATGACAACAGATTTTTCTGGATAAGTTAAAATATTATTAAATCAAATGAATAAAAAATAATAATTCCCGTGGCAGTATCTGTACTGAACAGGGATACATCTATATTTACTTGTAGTTAACAGATCTGCATTCAGTTGGCTAAGCTATTTTGTACCAGAGGTAGTAGGCTTTTAGTGTGCTAATTTTTATGATTACATATATCTGCACTTTCTAGAAACTAGACGCTCAAGAAGGTTCAGTGTGGATACTAATGTTATTTAAATCTACAGCGCAGGACCAACATAAGAGTTGAAATCTATTTTATTTAGGAGACATTCAAAACCACTCACGTTTTAATTTTTAGTAATTAAAATCGAAATTTCGTTCAAAAAGCAGAATATCAGGACGCTGTTAATATATTCGTCGTACGTCAGCTCATACTGTGAGAAAAACTTAAACATAATCATTACTCATAAGCGTTTTTTTAAGTCCGAGATAATATTAATAAGAAATTTAAAGAAATATGTTTTGCAGAAACAGTAATACAGCTGTGAGAGCTGTATTCTGTAGCAGAGACTAGTCAGAAAATCCGTCATTATGTCTAAGAAAGAGTTACATGCTGAGCTACTATCTAACATAGAAGATGAACTGGATCAATATGATTTCACTAAACTAAAGAATTTTTGTAAAGCTTATCTCAAGTAAGTGTTAATACAAATTGCATTATAGATGGAAATTGCTTGGTATGTCATCAAAAACAGTATTACCATTAACTGCGTAACACTGCTGAAATATAGTGATCCTATTTATTTGCCTATAACTACAGAAGCAGTTATACGACTTGCTGGAAAAATATCTTAATTTGGGTCAATAATATGACTACTTAATCAGTAGGACAATCATTACTCCAGGCTTTGACACTTTTAAAATCTTGAGTATTCTTTGTCCTTGTACCATTTTTAGGAAAAGAGAACTAGGGTGCGTAACTGACTTCTCGGAGCTGATAAATAAACTTGAAGACAAAGGAGTGGAAGTATGTTGGCATTGTGGAGGTTACAGCAAACTTGTCTATTTGTTCGAAACAATAGTGAAAAAGTCTAAGCATTGTGAAGCTTATTCAAGATTATGAGGGGAAAATAAACGATGCTGCGAGTTTGAATTTACATTTATTTGCACTTGTTCTCATGTCATAAACTCCTTACTGTGCCATAACATTTGTTTGTGGTATCTTAACCATCCAAACAAAGCTAGTTAGGCTCACAGTACAATAATTGCCAGTTTACCAGTTAAGTGTTTTATTAGTTATTTACTCTAATGGTTTATGTGAATTAAAGTGTATATTAAGCGTATATAATTTTCATTATTAATTTGAGATAAATATGCTTTTCTTTTTAGACGAATCATCACCAAGAACATATGATGGTAAATACATAGCAAACATTACATGCCAGTAATGCAATGAATTGAATTTATTAGTAACTACACCATAATTACACCGTGTTTCTATTATTCACTGTTCACACAGCATGCAAAGTTATAGATATGGAATATTTTGTTTAAGTTCAATTTGAAATTGAGTAGTGTGAATTGCTTTGACCTTGATTTCATCATCATTTAAGAAATGGAATTTTACATATATATGTTTCTAATTGATGATTGTGCTACATCAGAAAATAAGAAATAATGAAAGAAGAAAGAGAGTTTCAAAGTTAAGAAGCTCACTGATTATTTTGAACAAATTCATATTACCGCAGTTTTCCAAAAAAACAAGCCGTGGCGACTTTTCGGAAAATGGCATTTATTGACACCAAAGTATTACCCCTTGGCGAACTTTCGGAAAAGAAGCTATTTTTCAAAAAGAGAGAAAGAATATACAATAAAAAGCGTGATTTAAAATAGCAGTGTATTATGATTATTACATAGTATTAGTTTTGCGGTATGTGATCGCTACAGTCAAGAAGCACTAACCAACCTTCGCTCAGGGGCGGTTTTAGGAGGGGGGGGGGGGAGATTGTTTTTGATAAATACTGGTACAGATTGTGATGTTATTAGTATTTTTTATTCAAGAATATCCTGCGGTTCCACCTATGTTTTGCAATTCTTTGAAAAAAGCGCCTTTAGGTTGAAATATATAGGGTGACAGGAAATAAATGCGCAAAGTTTAAAAGTTTATAGAAGTTTCCTTTTTAAAAGATACTTTCCAAATTTGGCACATGTAAAGGTAATTCATTAGAATATTATGAGATTCTTAAAATTCATTACAAGTAAGATATAATATTTCGATTTCATAGTATTTTTTTGCGTATTGCCTAACAATATATAGAAACTGATACATTATTACAACAGGTTACATGTTGGTGCTGAAGCGCGAGGCGCAACATTTGTCTACAGAAGTCGATGGCAAACTGCTCCAGCAGTCCAATAAATTCGCAAATATAAAATTAAAACATTTGAGAACTTCTGAAAAAATGAGGCTGCAAACCCCTGTTACCTATTATGGCTATGAACAAATTCTAAACTTGTGTTTCACGTGATTATTTAAGAAGGTCATTTTTGGTGAAAACTCGGTTTTGTCTCACCTGCAAAACAGAATGCGGTACATAGGTGTCACTTTTCCATTGTTGTCGTTGTCGTCAGCCTCGTCAACATTTTGTCATAAGCCTTTTCTCCTCCTGCACCATTTGCAGGAACTTTACATGAAGTTTGCCATAAACTATTGAGATATAACTAAAGGACGAATAATCTCTATTGAATTTTTTGAGATCACATGACTAACGGTATTGTTTGTCCTTGGCATCGTTAACATTTTTTCATAAGCCTCTTCTCCCCTACTTGCACCATTTGCAGGAACTTCAGAAATTTGGCGTACAATTGGGAAGATAAAATAGTCTGGAATCAATTTTTTACATCAGTTCACATTATGTTTGCTCTCGGCATCGTTGATTTTTAATTAATCTGAAATCCAAATTTTGAGATCATTTCCAATATGGCTGACTGGAGAGGTGCCATATTTGTTCTCGAGTAAAGCTTGAGTTAAACTACGATAGAAGAAACACCGTTGTAAGTCAAGCATCTATGTTTGTGGTGATATATAGCATATGATGAGGATGTGATTTTGATAAGCTTTTGACCATGACCTACTTAAAACCTGATCTAATTTTTGTTATCAAATTAAAAAAAACGTAACTAGTGGAACAAGAACTGTAAGCATCTATATGAAATGTCACATTCAACTGCAACATCTAAGTGCAACAACACTACCGATACAAAGCTGAAACCTGCCCATATTTAATTCCAACAATGTTCCCCAATAAGATGCCTCAAATTTAAAAAATTTGCTCTGTTTTTAAATGATGCGCTTCTAAATATGTTTCTAAATATATGTGTAAGAAAAAATCTTTCTGTTAAATTTTAAAGGGTTCTAAATGTTGAATATAACAAAAAAAATAATCTGATACATCTCTTGTATAGAGATCTCTATTTGAAGTGACTTTTGGCCAAGTTTTAACTTTATAACTACAGGGGTATAGGAGCTAATTGTTTTTGAAATTTAAAAAGAGTAAATTTTCACCCAAAAGTGGTTCCACTTTTGCTTAAATAATCATGTATCAGCTAGAAAAAGTAAATTTTTATAGTTTTCAAGTTACTATCATATTGTAGAAATGCGTAGTTTTTGCTATGTTATCGTTTCATTTAACTGATTTATTTAAAATTTGACAAGAAGGATATACTAGTTCCAATAAGTTGTGCTGAAAGGCACTCGCCCAGGTAATAAATGTTAGCTATGGCCTACCCAATTTTTCTGTTTTAGATCTGGGTGAAATAATTAAAAGAGAGCTGATAATATTATATGAAAGAGCCAAGCTTCAGCCACTTCCTTGGAGACCAGATTTAAAGTTGTCCACTGAAGAGGTTTACACACCCGTCACGATGATAATTATTGAATTTTTTTGTTTATTTTCGGACATATATAATTGTGGTTGATGAGCAGTATGTTAAGTTTCATTGTAACCTCATATCGCAATCCGCCTTAAATTAAAAATATTAAAATTAAGATGATTTTTAAAGTTTAATGTTGACTAAGACTTGAGAAAAATATGTCATAAAAACAATGTCTTGTTTGTACGTGTCATCTTGTTGGCTATAATATAGATTTTACTGACCAATCATCAGTGTTCGCCAGTCCCAAGAAAGTAAAGGGCTTCCATCAGTCTTAAATTGTTTGGTTATTTTTTCTGTAGTTGTCAAGATTTAGATGGCATTGCATTGGAAGACCTATTTGCTGCTTCTACTGACTGTAAAGAACCGACAAGAATTCATATAGAGGGCGCTCCAGGCAAAGGAAAATCAACATTGTGCAGGAAACTATTGTTTGAAGGGGCCAAACCAAAAGATGATAAAAGGTGGACAATTAATGATTTTAAGCTTGTATTATTCATAGAAGCTAGGCATGTTAAAAATAAATTAAAGTCTGAAATGTTCAAGCAGTTGTTTCCTACTGACTCTGAAGTTACAGAAGATATTTTATGGGGATACATACGGGAACATCAAAGACAAGTTTTAATTATCATTGATAGTTATGATGAACTTAGAGCTAATGGTTACGACTTTGATGAGTTGTTACGAGGTAATTTTCTACGTCATGCTTGTGTGATAGTAACCAGTCGTCCTGGTCAATCAGTGGAGCTCACAGCTTGCTTTCATAAGCGACTTAAGAACAAAGGTTTTAGTGAAAAACAGGCTACTATGTTCATATCCAAGTATAGCTTATTAGCTGTTTAACAGAACGAAATATTGAAAATTGAAGCAAACAAATTATTTTCCGCTAGCTATGAAATAAGAGAACTGCTTGAAACTCCTTTAACTTTATTATATATTTTATTATTAATTGAAGATAATGGGGGTTTAATAAAATTATGTACTGTTACTAAGTTATATATAGACTTGATTAAAGCCATTTGCTGGCGATATTGTAATGGTGTAGGCATACAGTTTTCTGAGAATTTTTTTGAAACTACTGTAATTAATTTAGGTAGAATAGCTTTTGAAGGGTTAACCAAACATAAACTAGTGTTTGATGTTGATGATGATATTCTAAGTACGTGTAGCGCCGACATATTAGACATAGGTTTGTTGACTTTTCAGTACAATGATGCACGTAAAATGGAGGAACCAAGAAAAACAGCATTTTTCATTAATAAAACTATTCAGGAATTTTGTGCCTCATTTGCACTGAGTGATATGAGTGCAGATGAATGTAGTCCGTATTATAGCACTATGATAGCAGAATACTTCCTTGAACGCACTATATTAAAAAAATATTCTGAAAGCTGCTTTGATAGAATATTTAACGAGTTCTACTGTGGAGTACTTCATCACAGAAAAAAATTCAAAGTACTCAGCAATGTTCTTTGTCACGTTGGTAAGTATCATTCTGATTTATGCAAAGACAGTAAGGAATATGACATGTGTAACTTATATATTGCACAAAAACAACTCTCCTTCATCATTTGCAGTACAGTAATAATTTTGTAAAAGGCGATGTGCCAAATAGTATAGGAAACAAAATCCTTGTTGATGCACTGACACCGATGAACGATATATCCAGTCTGTGTCATCTAATACAAGCATGTAGTGAATCTACATGTACAGGTATTCAATATATAGCCATACTTCATGTATATTCATCCGGTGTAAATACTATTGGTAAAATATTGAATGCAATAAAGACATATAAGTACACTAAACTGTTGGGGTTACTGTTAGACGCCCCGGTAGGAGTAAGTATTCCCTATATTGAGGATATCACTGCTATTATTGAACTTAATCAAAATTTAAGGACTTTTAAGATGTATAACTATTATACTGATGATGATAATATGCAAAGGCTTATCAAGGCACTCCAGAAAAAAGTAGCTTTGAACGAACTGAGTCTGGATTTTTGTAAGTTTGGATATAAATCAATATTAGCATTGAATGAACTAGTTAAAACAAATAAGACACTTATTAAGATTGATATTCAAAGCAATCAAATACATGACAAACATATGGCAACAATAATTGATATGCGGGAAGGAAATAAACTTTTAGAAATTCTTAGAATAGGTAACAATGATGCTGGTGCCGAAACACAGATAGCAATAGATAAACTTCTGAAGCAGAATAAAACATTTTATGATGCTGTAGGTCAGAGGCTGGTTAATGTTTGTGGCAATGTTGTAGGTCTTGAAATTATAGAATTAAATAAACAACTTGAAGACCCAGAATTGGTACTATTATTCAAATATCTGGAAAAAAACAAAACTGTAAAACGTGTAACACTGTGTTTAAATGAAAATAATGATGATATTTACATGTACGGCCCAGGCATGATTGCACTTAGTAAATCCCTTAAAGTAAAGAAGTCATTAAAATACCTAAAGTTAAACATTAGTAGGGTAGGACAAGCAGGTGTGGCAGCATTGTGCAAAAGTCTGGAAATAAATAAATCCTTAATCAACCTTAGTGTGGTATTGGACCTTTTGGTGGATGAATATCCAGAGCGATGTAATTATAAAATATTTAGCACAGTCTTGGAATCACACTTATTCAAAGATTCAAAAATAAGTTCATGTATCAGTCATTATAACATGTCTGTACAACAGCTGCGAGCTGTGATATCTGATTTAGGAAATAGTTTGAAAGTTAATACAACTCTAGAAACAGTAACATTTGAAATTTATAAGGATCTACATTCCCCAAATGATGCTGAGAAATTTGTAAAAGATTATTTAGACATGGTTAACGCTGGGAAATTGGTGAATGGCTGGGAAGTATAGTTTCCCAGGAAAACTGTTTTAACCCTACGCCTTTATTGCGCTTTAAAATTGAAAAAAAAACAAAGCAAAACAATATTGTCAACCTAGGCTGTTATGATTTCTATCACATTTGTATTGATTTATATTTAGTATTCATTTACATTTCAATCTGGTTCCTTTGACGTATATGTACAGATGCAGAAAATCGGATTTATTGAATCTATTAGTTACGTGTTATGTACATGTTAGGTGTATCATACGGCCTTCTCTTAACATCAAGGAGCCTCCTTACTTATTGTTATGTACATGTTAGGTGTATCACACGGCCTTCTCTTAACATCAAGGAGCCTCCGTATTTATTGTTATGTACATGTTAGGTGTATCATACGGCCGTCTCTTAACATCAAGGAGCCTACTTATTTATTGTTAGGTACATGTTAGGTTTATCATACTGTCTCTTAACATCAAGGAACCTCCTTATTTATTGTTATATACATGTTAGGTGTATCATACGGCCGTCTCTTAACATC
>JAOXYB010068778.1:0-10043 GCA_028565635.1 Phoronis ovalis
CATATTTACATTATAATTAAGTCGTGATATTTTTCTAAGATTTTGTGTTTTAATTTTGTCATTTTTGGTTATCACAGTAGCACTTAACTTTTTTGTAGTGTAGTCCTTAACCTTCTAGCATAGTGCATTGGAATCACATTTTGGATCTTGGTCCCCAAAGTAAAAAAAGGGTAGAGTTTTTGGCATACAAAGGTTTCAAATGCCAAAAAAGGGTATGAGCTCATAGGTCCCAATAAGGGTAGGAATTTTGAACTACTAGGTCCCAAAAAGGGGCTTTTTTTTACCCATCATAACAAACATGGGTACCCAGTTATTCTGACTGTCACCACCCCAGGAATTTTTCTTTACTCAATTAAATTAAATATTTATTTAGTATTCTGACAATTGAATTTTATACTAGATTTCATCTATAAAAATGCCACTATGTATTCAAACACCTTAAGAACTGTTATATCATAAATCACACAACTGACACTATAATGTAAACAAAAAAATTGCATCACCAACATAAATATATCTACCTAAAGTCACATTAATTATATATAGTTAGCTGCATGGAACATGTTTTTGCACTAGTATTTTTATATTAAAAAACAAGCAAATTACCTGGCACAAAGATACCAAATACAGTAATAAAAAGAGCACTTTTCAGGTTAATATACATTCTCAAACTAACTCTATCTCCAGCTTCACATAATCATGTAGTCGTAATCACTTTATGAACTAGATACTTCTTATAAATCCATAGTGAGTGGACATCTAATGACATGCCATACACATTTTTGTTCCTTGGCATTAATTCACATGTTTAGCAAGATATGCTTATGTAAAATCTTTCCAAAAAGCAGTTCATTCTAAATCAATATTTTCACATTGCAATTTTAGTACACCTTTGTTGTATAACTAGTGACATTTACACTAATCGTGACACAGTGAAAAATTGATTTTCACAGACAAATCCTCTAGCAAAATCAATATTGACAAATAAGACAGCAATTGACAAATATCACACACCTAGTGACAAATAAATATGACACATACTGACACAGAGGAGACTATTCCCATTAATAGTAAGTAACATGAAAATAATTTGTTCTTTTTTTTGTCACATATATATCAACCATTTATACTACCAATATAAAACCTGTTAAAACCTGTTGTTACTTCCAACTGCTAATTATAATAGTAAAGCATTAATTACACAATTCACTTAATTTGTCTAATCTTAATATTATTAAGCTTGTAGTATCTGGTGTAAGTTATTATTTCCCTAAAAAATAATTTATGCTTATTTTATATTTTTTTGCATTTGTCGTTTTATTATGCAGGTTTGCTCAAAGGTGGCAATCAATAATTACAACTATGTCCTGTTGTTTCTCTTGTTTGATCATCTGCTCATTTGGCTTAATATTGTGCTTATTTTTTATAACTAAGGGATCATCTCAAAAGTTACCGCAATGACTGCAAACGTATAGTGTTTTGTATAGGAATCACCCCCTCCCCCCTTGGTCAAACGTACAGTACCAGTATTTATAAACTTAATTTAGTACGGCCAGAGGACGGTCGGGGTATGGATGGAGAATGGCCAGAGTAGGGATGCAATTATTGGATAAAGCTAAATCCTCTTATTCCGATCTTGTTCACAATGAAAAATCAACCATAGCTGTAACCCTCTGGGTAGCCCACATAAAATGTATACAAACAACAGCTGGATATCTCGATCCCCTATTTTGACTAGAGGTGTGATAAATAGTTAAGTTTTACAAATTTTTGCCATAAGAATGGTTATTTATTTTAAATGTTTCACCGCTAATTTGAATGCATTAATTCGTCATAATCTACATTTTTTTTTTACCAATTTTGTAATGAATATATTTCGTCAGGAAAGGTTAAATCTGGTAAATTTCAATGGTTGCTCAAATGCGTACAATTGTATGTCGTTGGTCAGTCGCTATGTGTACGATATTATTTTAACTAAATGTCTTCTCAAAAAGGAAATTTGATACCATAGGTGTTCACAATTTCTCTCCGGAAATTTATAACATTTATTTTAATGGTTTACTCAGCATATTTTAAGGAGCACATTTTGTTCTGGGTAGAAATGGGTACAAGCCGAAAGTAATTTATGATATTTTGACTAGGGAGGGTCATAGTGTTTCGACTGCAGGTGTTTGGGTGTATTGAAACGTGGGAAAACTGGGGGAAGGCGAAAGACAATGATCATGCTAGGAATCCGGGAATCAATCGTTGAGGCCATGGAAAAAGATGATGAGATGTCAGCTTCAGCAGTTACTAGAAGCAAAAGGAGGATATATTCAATATCTGCTTTATGTATGAGTCAGAGTTTACAAAATAAATGTTATTGTTTTGTTTTCTAAAATTCCGAAGCTCAAGATTCTTTTATTTTTACAGCTGTGCCGGTACAAAAACAGCAAAATTTCAAACAATGAAACAATAAATATAATGTATTTAAATGTTTTAAAGTATTATTTTTTACTTATTGCTTTACTTCTCTGTCCAGGGCACCCGCATCTTTCAGTAGAGACTATAAGAAAAGAACCACAGAAATATTAAGTTTAAACTAGGATATATAAAACTCCAAGAGTTTTATATATCCTAGGTTTAAACTAATGTAACTAAGAAAGCTTATAGGATTATCTAAATACACTTAAATGTAGATTAAATCATGTGAATAGCATGACAGACATATAACAAAAACATTTTAAGGTGCTTATCCTCTGGGCTTATATGATCACAATATGAACACCTCAAAGCCTATGAACACTTTCTGTACACATTGCACTGTAATTTGCTGGCACATTTCACATTTCAGGACAATGATCCAAAGCACACTAGTCTTTACATGCAAGAATATTATAAACAGGCTACTATAAACGTGGAAGACACCAGCAGAATCACCGGATGCCAATCCCATAGAAAACTTATGGGCTGAATTAAAATAGCACATTAGATGTTGGGTTAAGCCTTATTCAAAGGTAAAATATGCAGGTTGCTTCTTGTTAACAACTGATTATTCCATTTAACTGCACAAACTATGTAGCAAGGTTTAATTGAAAGAAACTTAAGTCATTTTGTAGATTTTTTAAATTCTGTAAAACAAATAATGGAAGAAACTATATAGAGGACATTTTAGTAGTTTCATAGAAATTAGGTTAGTCATAATAAATATCCCTGTTATTATATTACCCATAAGTGAATTGTGGATTTTCTGCTTTAAAGATGCAGCTTGCAGACAGAATAAGAGACTTCTTCAGCAACCGCATGACAATCGCAATGTGCAACCGGTACATCGACCATGTCAAACAAAAAGTTATCCCGGCTATTATCGAGAAGAAAGGCGAGGCAACTGGCTTCTGATGTGCAATACTTCGAATCACCCCACCAAAATTAAACTGTATTGTTGCGTAATAATAAATTTTTAGGTGACATTCAATTGGACTCGAATAACATAGTACTTGCATTTATATTAAAAATAAAATATTCATTACAATATATCAACATCTTGTTAATGCATAATACAGAATGTAAATATGTTATACTGTAAATAGCTTTTCTATGTTCAAATAAATGCAGAGTATTATTCAACTAAATTATTGTTAATTTATTTTGCTATTTATTACATCGTGAGGGTATCAACTTCTTGAAAGGCAAACGCAGCTGCTTAACATGCGTGGTTGACTGTCAATATGGATTCACTGCAGCAACATAATGCCTATATAATTACAACATTACAGCATTCCTTTAATTCACATAGATACATCATTACCAATAAATACGCACATCTTCAATTGCGTATCGGTTGTTCTAAGTCAGTAAAACAACATAATTATAGGAAATCCCTGTCACTGGAATAATTTTAATAATTCCCGTTACATATCTTAGTAATCTTTTCATACATGTGTGCCTGTAATTGTGATCGGCTAAAAAAATAAAAGGCATTGTAAAATAAGGAATGTAAATATCACAACTACAATAAATATCATGGCAAAAATCTGCTCCTGTTATCTGACGACTGCTGATTATATCATTAAATTATTAAATCATTTCGTGGTCGAGTGTAACGAATTTCCCATTACTGCATCCACATGTGCCATAAATTTATTCTAAATATACTGTAATAATCTTATTTGCTAATAATGGATAATAACGGTCCTACTGAGCATCTAATCTGGGGCGAACTAGTCCGAAAGTAAGCGAATACAACCGAAAACGTTCGTGACATTTTCGTGAAGGTACGATGAATGCCAGTCACAGCAGGATATCACACCTTACCGTCCTCTGTAAAGACCTTAAGTTTATAAATACTAGTACTGTAGGGGGGGTTAGTGAGATTTGGACGTGTAAAAACTGACAACCAATTTCAAGAGCGAAATCAGGGCTGTCAGACACTTTTTCAAAAGGCGGATGTGAGAGAAAAATATCAGTTCAATCAGTAATCGAAAAACTTGGTCACTGAAACGTCTCCGCACTGCCAGAAAAAAAAGGTCATTTCCACTCCTATTGTAACAATACGCCCAGAATAAGTGCCATAAACAAAAGAAAAATGGTTTCTGTTCCAAGGGGAGGGGGGTGTCGTACGTATATATACTAGGCATGATTTTTTCATTTCGCACTAAACTATAAACGTAGGGGGATTTTAACCCCCCTGCCCCCTATACAAAACACTATACGTTTGCGGTCACTGCGATAACTTTTGATATGATCCCTAACACATGAATGAGGATATTTCTTTTTATGTAAGATAACTAATTGATTGGCTTTGAATCATTAAAGATATTTTTTAATTATCTTAAAAGGTTCTTATCTTAAAAGTATTTATATCTAACTGGAGTTACACATTTTACCTTTAAACCAAATACACAGAAAGCATCATAAAATTCTTATCTCTACGATCTGCAATATTAAACCAATTGTCCTTCACACACAAAAACAATTTAGTGACTAGCACATCATACTGACCTGTCCACCCTGGTGCACACAAACAAGTGTAACCATTGATGAAATCCCGACATGTTGCTGCATTTATACATGGCGTACTAGCACACTCATCAATATCCATTTCGCACATGTGTCCTGTGAAACCTGGTGGACACTGACAGGTAAAATTTGCCAGAATGTCAGTGCAGCTCCCGCCATTCAAGCATGGCTGGCTTAAACACTCATCTACATCAAACACATATAGAATAAGACAACATAAATATTATGACAGGAAACAGTGTAATACCCAGTGCTTTTGAATTTTCTATGAATAGCAGTAGTTGAGTTAAAAGTTTATTTGAAACATCTTGAAAATAAATATGTGAGGTAACACATTCTGGGCCAGTAAAAATCACAACTTACTTTTAAAACTAGTAATTAAAGAAATATGACTACTAAATACAATAAGGATGACAGTCATAGACATAAACATACGTGCGATGAAGTATACAGAAAAACATAAAAGGACTGTTACTCTGAACAAACAATGAATATATTGTAAACCTTACCTATCTCCTGTGTGCAGTTGAACCCTTCATATCCAGGAGCACAGGTACAGTTGTATCCACGAATGAAATCATTACATGTGGCACCATTAACACATGGTGATGGAATACAGTTGTTTGGTATTGTACAGTTTTTGCCTAGAACAGAAAATCTAAGCTAACCACTGATGGTCCTGGGGATTCCTTCTTACAACAGTGTAAACTTAACACTCATTAGACAAGTGAGGTTAAAAATGAAACCTTTACCAAATGACTCTCACCCTGAGTATCTTGAACTGAGCTGCATGGGATGTATTGTGCTTCTTGAAATAAAAGTCACAGCTTGTTCAACATTTTAGAATATTTGCATTCTTTTTTCTTCTAATTGGAGTAACATCAGTGGTGATATAAATAATGAATAGTTTGTTCTAATTAATATGTATTAAATCAAATCTATGCACATTTGTTCATAACCCTCCAAGTCTAATTTAGTATTTACTTCTAATTCATAATATGATAAATGTCTATGAATATAATTTTATATTTTGTAAAATCCTTACATTGTACATCAAATTAATACACAAATATTGTAACAGGTAAATTATAGCTAACTTATACACCTCACTTAGAAGTTACTAAAAATTTGATCAATGCACAAACAACACAAAATGAAAGTATGTTAGATTGGTTATTATAAGAAGTGAATTTTTTCCTCACCTTTATTAAATTCAATTGTACATTCACAGTTGTAATCCAATATTTCATCATGACATGTAGCACCATGTTGACATGGGTTAGGAGAACAATCATTGATGTTTTCACATGTCAGAGGGTTTGTTGATATAGTTCTAAATCCAGGAGCACACAAACAATCAAAGTTACAGGTTTGCTGAGGAAACGGACAGAGTGGTTCACAAACATCTTCAGGAAAGCAACCTCCGTGAGATACATCTCTGACAAAACAAAATTTAGAAATTAAGTGATATTTTATGGTTATAGAACCTGTTTTAGTTCACTTTCTGAACTTCAGGTAGTCAGCTTTGAGAATCAGATCCCTTGTGTGAACTTGAAAATCCTGCAACATTACAAGTGACACCTGTCATTCAACATCATGTACTACTGCACTGTTTCTGAACAAGATTTGTATAATACATCCATAATACATCCTCACCTTTGAGATTTCACTTGTGTATCAAGATTGAGCAACTCTGGAGGTTCTGCTGTTATACTGTATATGATGAACCTGAGTTCCTCTATACAGCCTCGGAGACTTGTCTGAGCCACAACAGGAAGGGATAAAATTTCTGTCAGATCAGCAATGCCACCAAGCATGAGATCGGCAGCATTCAATGTCTGAGCTGATGAACCTGCACACAAAACAGAACAACATCTGTATAACATTATTTCACGATTATTCAAAAATGCCACAGAGTATTGTCAACACTCAAGCCAACTAAATTATAGGTAAACATTCTCAATTCATAGCTACCAAATCTTAAAAATATCAAAGGTAATTAATCCTTTTTTTGAATTTCATGATTTTGCAATATTCATACATTCCTTTTTCAAGATTTTTTAAATTTTTTAGAACTATTATATATTATTTTTGGTGCTTCATTAAATTCCTTTATATTCCTGAATGATGAACAGTACACTACACAATTCCGAACCATAGATAAAGCTTCTTTTTACAACAATTTGTTCATTTTTCAAAAGTGGGAACAGCTAGAAACCATGGTGATTAAGCAAATATTAACAGAAATGATAACTTTCTCCATCCCCAAATGCAATTCTTTGTGTGGAATATCTACTACTAACTGTGACCAAAACCAAAATGCGCCAAGAAACTGGGATGGATATAGAATGATCGGAATGAAAACAAATTATAAAATTAAAGTTTATCTGTAATAAACTTGTTCTAAATTAGAAACTTTACCTGGAATGTTGCCTGTTAAAGAGAAATTTAGGTAATTGAAAGTGTTTCACATTTAAGCGATGCATGATGATGTTTATTGACTAAAACAAAAAGCATCACAGCCTATCGAGATAAAAGCTTCAAATTTTATTTTCATGACTAAAAATGTCAAGATATATCTTCCAGTAGAACTTATGGTGAATTGTCCTCATCTAAAGAAATATATTGAAAAGTTGATAGTATATGATCACTGAATCTTACCGTATTGTACACTCGCTAATTGCTGTCCTGCATCGTTCTCCATTCGAGCAGCATTTCCAATTCTAGTAATACGCATGTAATGCCACAATCCATCATTGTAGTTACCACTAGTTGTGTCAAATGCACCAGTTCCTGATCCCTATGAGAAAAATCATATATTTAACACAGATGATAAAGGATGTATTCCAAAAGTGTGTCAAAGTTACATTGAATCGCTTCCCACAATTCTTGCACTCACTCTCCAAGTACATCATTTCTATAAATCAAAAATAAAGCGGTTTTGTAAAAACAAGTGACCAATCTGTGCACATAAAGCAATTCTAGTTGGAAAGTCAGCAAATTGCTGATAGTTTAAGAAGCTACTACTTACACGTGTATTCAGGCCCAAGGTCAGTTTGCCATCATTATTCATGAATACTGTCAAATATGCTGGTCCACCAAAGTAAAATAACATGCCTTGGCTTGCTCTAGAATATACATAGTCACATAAAAATACAATGGAAAGTGTTACACTTACACATGAAAGATAGAAGCACAATGCCACCACCACATTGTTGAAACATTGAGTCAAACCTTATTACTTTCTCTTAAAAGAAACTATGTCTTTACCGACAGATGGTAGCAGATATTACTAGGTCTTCACCATCTAGAAACATACAATCATGTGATCGTATATTGATCACTTGACAGCTTTACCATAATTGTAATAAATATTTATTTTTGGTACACTGAACACTGATAGCTACTGATATTTAAGCACTTTTTCTGCCTCTCGTTGTAAGGTAATTAGTTTTGTTTATACTACATACAACTTTTTTCACAGACTAATAGTTTTTTCATGCACACTTTGGTATGAATATGAATTGGAAAATAAATTAGATTTTAAATGAAACCCTGATAAGTCCAGTACTTACCTGGTTCTGAACCTAAAACTAATTATTGTTCTTGTACTGGGTGGCAGCAGGATATCCATTTTTAAGTATGACTGACTTGTTCGAAACGTCACAACTGTTGGTGGGGAACAAAAATCGGATGGGCAGCTGAAATATGAAACAGAAGATGTTTTTGCTTATTCATACTTACAAAAGAAACATCATGATAGAAGAAAATCAGTTTCATAGTTTCTGGCAATCATTCAGCAACCAAGGAGTTTACAGACTTCAATATATGCTTCTCACTCAAGTATTGTCACTAATTTGATCATCATCCGTTGATTTAGAGTGCAGTGGTGTTTGCATACCTAAAATTTGTAACATGGCTGGTATTGCATGAATACAAATTGTTAGAGAAAATGTAGGAATACTATCTCAATCCATGGCTTTATTATGCAAGACTAATTATACAAAGATGACAAGATCAATTTTTTCCAGTGAATTCTAGCAAATAATAAAACATTTGACCTTATAATTACCTCTTAACCCCAATGAGTTCATCAGCATTTGAGAAATTTAGGCGTTTCCCCGGTGTACCAGCATGTATGTATTCTAAACAAACCAGTAGATATGCCGTCAACCGCTCTGTGTTCACCTACAAAACAAGTTCTGATGACCAGGCCAACATATTTGCTTTAAATAGAACCATCAACTTGAAAGAATTACAAGCTTTTACCTGCAACACAGTTTTGTTGTCCTATGTACTGACAAAAACCTGTCACACACACACACAAACCACACCTCCCCCACCCCACACATGCACTAGACTCCTGGGTGTTACACCAAACAACCTGACATGATCTAATAATCCATTTAAATCACTGGTTAGATTCCGTTTGTTGCACAATCAGTGGTTATATTTTATATGTTCAAGAATATGTAGTTTGGTTACCTTCAAGCTAGAGACATCATTATAGCCCCCAATATATAAATCTCCATTCAAACTTGTCGTGTCGAGTCCCTCATTAACATTAATTAGGTAATCTATTGGGGATAGTCTACCATTAATCCATGCCTGTGTTTGTAGCCTATGGCGCAAACCAAAGATTTCCACTTCGTACGTTGTATTTGATTTTAGGCTTCCATCACCAACATACAGCTGCAATAAAAAAAAAGGAAACAGTTGTTATCATATATTATATAAATAAGAAAGATTACATTTCAAATTCTGTAACACCAGAGTATGGAATTCTACAAATTTATTCACAGAAGAATTTATATCGAATTTTGGTAAGTATGTGCCATAGATGATTTGAGATATTTTTTCAGACCAGGCTACATAACTTGCTTATTGCAATAAACATTAGGATGATATATAACCTAAACGAGACAAAGATGCTTTTTAGGGATATATAATACATAAAGACAGTCTAATATTAAAAACAAGACAACGACGATTCGAAGAATCATCATTGTACGCTGTTTAAATTGGTTATTTGAGCGAAAGGAATT
>JAOXYB010068789.1:0-10041 GCA_028565635.1 Phoronis ovalis
TACCGCCTAATTCGACTTGCTAGCGTAACTGTTTGCGCAGTAATATAATAACTTTAAGCGAGGTCATGAGAAGTAACTGATAAATGTAACGATGATACAATTTTGACAAGTTGTGCAACTTATTACTACAAGAAGAAAAAATCATCTGGTGTAAATATTCAGGTGTTTATCTAACTTCGTTAATTCGCTTTTTACTCCGCCACTCCTTTCACTCCGCTGACTCTGCTGATTAACGTTGCCCTTTTGCAAAATGGTGCAAAGTTCATGTTCATGCATTCTGGAAACCATAAGATTCCATTCACAGGTTTATGACCATGAACTGCCTGTTCAGATGATAAGTATATATCCAGTAATGGATTATATACCCGCATAAGATATTTTCTATCTTCTATAAAACATTCAAGAAAATTCTAATTTTGTTTAGCTAGACATATACAGAGTGTTTGTGTACAGAAAACCTGAAAATGCACACTTTGTAGGTATATGTTCAGATCAGAGTATTTAGAGTTTTACTAAATCAGAGGTTTATTTATGCTTTATTAAATGGTTTATAAACACTGCTATAAATAATAACTTTGATAAAGGTCAAATCAAATGGACAGAGAATAAGAGCAGAGAATACTTGATAGCTTTATCGTGTTTACTTGAATCTGGGACTAATATTAGTCCCAGCTTGAATGTACTAATGTGTATTAATTAACATCTGCAGCATACTTCCAGTTGCAAAAGTTATATATAAATTATAAATGCAACAACCTGAGTACAAGATCAGGCTTAAAAAAACTTGCTGTCCATTGGCTTGTATTATGTTCACCTGGTGTCTACTATTAGTGGTTAATGAACATGCCTGCAGATCATTAGAGTGCTACAGTTTATAGTTGCTATTAATCTTAAAAATCTTAGTTTTTTATATGATTTTAGATTTTTAAGTCAGTATTTTTAACTTCTAATTTCTTGGGTAAAAGCAGTGCCTTTATTTAGATAGTTAATCATAATTTCAGTGTCTAAATTGAATTATATAAAATTGGTGGATAGTTGTCTAGCTTTTAGAAACTGGGAAATTATTTGATCTAGCTAGAGCTCCTAAGTGTTAGACTTTACTACATCTTTCAAATATTTGTAGAGTACTATAAATGCATTATTATGATTTATAGGAATGCATTTGTCCAAACATGATTTCTACATTGCCTGATAATCCTACAGATCTGAGATTATGTGATTTGCTGTTTTATCCATTAATACTTGTTTATTACCTGATCATACCTTTTGCCCTGCAACAGATATATAAAGAATGTTGGCTAATTGAGATGGGAGACATTAGAAGGATCATTAGTTAATCTCTAGGCAAAGCTATGCTTTTTAACCCTTGGTTACTTAATTTAATTGCACACATGTGACACTACAATCTTTCAGAAGTTTGGTATCAAGCCAGTATAGAGTATTTGTTGTATATATATATCCAGTTGCAAGGGATCCAAGTATACTTCTGACCTGTGAAATGCAGGTATATAAAAAAAAATGCGAAATGCTGATCGATACACAATTTTGAAGTGTTTTATAGCAGGTGTTTTATAAATAAGCTTACCAATACTCCTCTTGACTCACTGAGACAGGCAACATGGCTTCTTTATTAATTCACAAAGAACAGTTGGAATATGAGTTTGTTCAGACTGTAAGGACTAATCCAACGGATTCTTTTGCCGTGCCTTTAGTCAGTGCTAGTGAGTTAATTAAAAGTTAAACATAGTCAGTGAATTACAAAAAGTGAAAATTGTATATCTACAAAAGAAAGAAAACAATGATCTAATGTACTCAAATTGTTTTGATGTGACAGAAATGAAGAGCATACTGTAGAAATGAGGACTATTTAGTTTCTCATGTTGATACTGCTATTTCTATGTTAGCATGTTACTTTGAGATTTAATCTGCTATGTAGGGTATTTTACTGATTTGTTTCAGTGGTGGATTAAGAAGTAGATTTTTATTCTGCATCATTGGTTGACCTGTATCACTTAAAGGAAAATACTGAAACTGCCTACTGTGCTTTTATAGGTGTAGTTATGCTGTTTAGTATATCCTAAGAGCGGAATTAGCAGGGAATGGGCAGTGGTACTCAAAATTGCGATTTCAATGGAATACAATATTGATGTATTCTGTACAGATGTAGGATTTGTACTGTATGTTTCATTCTTTGTTTTAGGTCTTGTCTACAGACAGCCACCTGATATGGATGGGAAAGAAGTTGTCTTCGATGCCCAGGGACATTGTGCTTGCTGTCCGTATGGGTATCATGTCGATGTGGATTTTATCCGGTACTGTGATACCATGGGCACAGATACACTGCAGCGACTGAAAAAGATTAAGAAAGTCAAAAGAGCCCAACGGAAATCTATGGAGTTTATGCTGTCTCAGCAGGAAACAAGTAGCGATATCAGTGAACCACCTCCTGATGTGGTGCATTCTAGTGAGAAAATATTTCATACTGTACAAGATGATGAGCGCACCCATCGTATCCTAGGTGATATTGATTCAACCCTTAGCTCCATCCAGCATGCAAGATATGATAGTGATAGTAGTCGAGGAGATCACTCACCGCATGTTGCCAGTCCAGAGACAGTGACCATTACAAGAACATATCAAACTTTTCCACGATCTCGTGACATGTCGGACTCAGTAACATCGTTGGATTCACACACTACAACATCATCAGAAAATGTGCCTTCCTGTAAATATCCAGAAGTTACATCAACGCAAATGGAAGAAACCATGGCAACCCATCTACCAGCTGAAGGCAGCCCAGCTACTACTCATTTTTCGCCAGCCTCACTACAAACCGTACGTGAACAAATGGCTAACAGTTTGCAACGGTTAAGGGAGTTGGAAGAACAAGTCAAAGCCATCCCCGTTTTACAAATAAGAATCTCAGTGTTAAAAGAAGAAAAGCGTTTACTTATGCTGCAACTAAAAGCTAAAGGAAACAAACTTAATACTCGAACAGTTGGTGTAGGCGATGAAACAGTTGATGATTATGAAGATAGATTTCGAGCTCAGGTTTTACTACGTGAACAAGAGATTCGTGACAGTGTTAAAAATATACATGAAAAAGAAATTCAGAGAATTATGATAGCTCAGGAATGTGCTAAGCCTGTAAGACAGGAACCAAAACCCAATACTCGTAGTATTGGAGTTGGTGAAAACAATGTCCTTGACACTGGAAGTAATATACAGGTACATGAAAAAGAAGTGCGTACGATTGTCCTTGGTGGTGAAAAAGAAGCTAAAACAACTCGTAATGTTGGCATCAGTGTGCGTGCTCAAATGCGTGATGTAGGAGTAACACATAATTATGAACCAGAAAGACCTCAAACGTGTGATGTAGCTATTAATGTTGGTGGGGGTCTGTTCATAGCACCAGCTGTTCCTAGTGTTGGTGGAACTACTGGTGAAGGAAGTGCTGATGGGGAATGTGAACAATTCTCAGAGTCCTACAGCTGGAATTCTGCAACCACTTCGATGTATAATTCTCGGCTAATGGAAGCCATGCAGGAGAGTTATGAATCTCGAGGCGATGAATGGCGGAAGAGTATCCAGAGTATGTTACGTAGAGATGTTCGCAGTGTTGGCATTACAGCAAGACCAGATACTACTGATGTAGGTACAGATCATGCTGGTTCAGAAATGTGCGAAATAGGTGTCGGCGAGGATAAAATTGATGTTGATATTCGGCCTATTGTTAAGACTAATGATATTGGTTTATCTGCAAAACCAGATGTTAACAATCATAGCACATGGACAGATATACTTCTCACATCGGAAAGATCTACAAATACGTACGTCCCCGAACCAAGACATAAATCAGTAAATACAATACCAGTGTCTACTTATGCAGCATCCACAAATACTGAAACTACAGAAAGCTATAGTTTGGGAACTAATACAGATACAAATGTTTTCTTAGCCACAAATGCATTACGCAATACTGGTATTAATGCTCAGGTAGATACTAGAAATGCAGGTGTAAACACTGAAAGAAAGCGTTTAGAAGAAGAAAACTTTGATTTTGAAATAACGTTCTGTAATAAATACTCGACTGCGGATTTGTATGTAAAAGACAGAGGAGATCAGACAGACTGTGAAATGTGTATTAAACGATCTATACAAGATCAAATTGAATCAAATCGTGACATTTCATCTGTTCAGTCAGAGACTGTAGTTAAACACAGCACTGGTGGAATTTTTAAATCGTCCCAAAAGGGAATTCAGGATGACACAAAATCTGAACATGTTAATCGACCAGTGAGGGTTGGTAGTTATAAAACAGAAATAGAGCCATCTGGTGTTACTAATGGGGAGAAATGGACAAGTTCCAAGACAGTGGTTACCAAAAAAAGCTCTCATCAATCCTCTCCTACTCAACAAATAACAGAATGTATAACTAGATCGTCTGGTGGATCGGGCGGAATGTCTGCCATGGAAAGTTCTGGTGGAGATTCGTGGAGCAGCAGTTCCAGCACAGCTGTCACTAAACAAGGTACTCATCAAGTTTCTCCAACTCAAGTAAGATCAGAGCGGATAGCTAGATCATCTGGGGGATCAGGCGTAATGTCTGCCATGGAAAGTTCTGGTGGAGATTCGTGGAGCAGCAGTTCCAGCACAGCTGTGACTAAACAAGGTACTCATCAAATTTCTCCTACTCAAATAAGATCAGAGCGGATAATTAGAGCATCTGGTGGATTGGGGGGAATGTCTGCCATGGAAAGTTCTGATGGAGATTCATGGAGCACCAGTTCTAGCACAGTTGTCACTAAACAAGGTACTCATCATGATTCCCCTTCTCAAATAAGATCAGAGCGGATAACTAGATCATTTGGTGGATCGGGCGGAATGTCTGCCATGGAAAGTTCTGGTGGAGATTCATGGAACAGCAGTTCTAGCACAGTTGTCCCTAAACAAGGTACTCGTCATGATTCCCCTTCTCAAATAAGATCAGAGTGGATAACTAGATCATCTGGGGGATCAGGCGGAATGTCTGCCATGGAAAGTTCTGGTGGAGATTCATGGAGCAGCAGTTCCGGCACAACTGTCACTAAACAAGGTTCTTACCAAGTTTCTCCTACTCAAATAAGATCAGAGCAAATAACTAGATCATCTGGTGGATCAGGCGGAATGTCTTCTATGCAAAGTTCTGGTGAAGATTCACGGAGCAACAGTTCTAGCATAGCTGTTACCAAACAAGGTTCTTATCAGGTATCTCCTACTCAGTTTAGTATGACAAAGTCATCAGGGGGATATGGTGAAATGCCTCTATTCCAAGGCACCCATCAATCTAAAGTGGATCAAGTTGTAAGATCAAGTGGTGATTCGTGGGGTACCGATTCAGATATGGCAGATACTCAGCGGTCATTCTCAAGCACCACACATCATTTTCCTGCTGCCACACGTCTAACTAAAACTGTTACTTATTCATCACGAAAATCTGATGGTGAACCTGTCACAACAGAAACTACTGAATATGGTAAAGAAGATGTTGCAGAAAAGTCGACTCAAAGTGCAAGTGTGACGGAGACTGAAGAGGTCATAACCTCGGGTGTCAATCGGAAATTTGACAGCCAAATGACAGGTTAGTCAGAATATTATTTATTCAAGAGATACGTTTTTAACTGATTTCTTAAGACTTCTGCTAAATCTTGAAACAGATGGTTCTGGTTGTGCACTTATGTTGCTCTTGACTTGTGAAGAGTACTTATTGTGGTATAATGGTCTTTTGATTGAAATAATCAAACTGTCGTAATTCCAGATTTTCACTATTTACATTTCTTTACAGGGGAAATAGGTACAAAAAGAGCTCATGATATGTCATTCCATGAAGATACGGGAGCTGTCTCTGGTGCACTGGGTGTAATTCGTGGGGTTGCAATACAAAGCAGCCCTCCTATGAAACCAGATGGTGCTAATACCATAACAATTCAGAGTTCATCGCGAGCTGTTGGAGGAACTAAAGAAATCAAAAGTATGTCACAGACATCATCAGGTTTGTCAGAACTTGGCTTTACTGGATTAAAAGAACAAATGATGCAGATGTCTGCCAATATGGAGAATTTAGCTGAATTATCTGGTGGTGACGGTGGGAGTTCAACTACAGCATACACAACTACAATGAAATATGGTGGGGATAACTCCCAAAGCAATTTGCAAAGAGAGATTCAAAAAATAATTGGTGAACAATCTGAAGTAATTGGTGGTGAAATTTCAGATGTTATTCCTTCTCGAGGAGTGCACTCAGTTAAAATTCGCTCTATAAAAACAAGTGGTGTGCCAGGAGATGATATGCCGAGCGATTTTGAGCATGAAATGGAAGATGTCTTAGAAAGTGCTGGTCAAGAAGCAAAGTCAGAAAGCTCACAAGAACGAGATGAAGAGAGTCTTACCAGAAATGTTAAGTTTCTATCAACTGTTACTACAACTCAACAGTCTGGAGGTGTAATCAAGTCTATAATGAAAAGTGGTAGTATGGACAGGTCACCAATAGAGAAAAAAGGAATAAGCTTTGCCGAAAATGTTGTAGGAGGGTAAGAAAATTTATCTTCAGATATATTAACTATCAAATAAATAGAAGTACCATGCTGTTTTGTTCGTCCTGTGCCATATCACTGTAGTTAAGTCTGCTTTTTTGAATCCAATTTTATTAAGTTGTTGGTACTCAGTTTGTTCTTTTTGTGACAGTATTTGTCATGTTGTGGTAACAAGTGCAAGTATATAACCAAAAGTTTTATTTGGAGGTAAACGAAAATGTGTTGAAAACAAGTGACATGTATACAATGTATAGATCTCATAAATTAAAAAATCCACAAAATGTGTGATGACACTGGACAGTTTCTCTGATTTACAAAAACACTTTCCTTTCTAACATTTTCTGAACTGATGCATGTTGTGGCTTTAGTGGATATTTGATTTTTTGATTTTGCACGTCTTTAACTCAAATGTCTGAAATCTACACAAAATGTTTAAATGCAATGTTGTGTGTCATGGATTTGCTAAATATTCGGGAACACAAGTGTGTAAGAAATTCCAAAAAGAAAAAAACTGGGAAATGTTTCAAGTGTTTCTGTAGTATGTGCATGACTGTAATGATTTTAACCACTAGATTGTTCTGTGATGGTTTGTTATGGAGGCCACACGAAGGGCATTTCCTGCATTTACATGTATTGTTTTATAAACTGTTAAGGTGTTACTTTTATGTTACTTTTATGTATCTTTTGATTTTTTTTGTTATTTACCCAGCTTATCAGGGTCAAACAAAATCTAAAAAAGTTGCACTTTCACACTCAGAAATATGCTTCTACTTTTAGTGTATAGCCCCAGAGTTCTCTACAAAAGGTTATGTGTATTTTCCAGGGCAACTGATGATTGCAATGTATATCCCAAACATGTTAATAATCTAATAGTAGAGGCAAATCTGGGAGTCCCGTGACCAACTCACTGTAATCAAGGTTTGAAGGTGGTTTTGATATCTTTGGGTGAATTGTAAAAAAATTGGCAGGGGTAAACCTCGCAAAAGTAATAACTAATAACTGAAAGCCTGGATATAAACATTCCGAATTTTTGGTGGCCATGATGGATTTTAGTGGTGGCTATTTTGAAATTTTAATCTTATACCTGATTAACTTTACACTTACTCACCAACACCCAAATCTTACTTCTGTGTGTTGCAACGGCCTCCATGGGTTCAACAGGTTGTGCAGTAGCAATTTAAAGGATTCTGGTGGCCATTTTGATTAGTGCCAGCTGGTGGAGTTAGCCCACACTTTTGCGAGGTTTACCCCTGCCAATTTTTTTACAATTCACCCAAAGATATCAAAACCACCTTCAAACCTTGATTACAGTGAGTTGGTCATGGGACTCCCAGATTTGCTTCTACTATAAGGTTGCTTGTTGATGCCCTGAACAATGGTTTACAACTTTTTGTAGAGAACACTGAGTCCTGTATGTAGTTAGTGTTAACTATGCTCAGCATTTGCAGTGTTCGGCTTATTCTAGTTTGTGAGGGGTATTTATTTTCCGCATTTTGTCTTACTTTCATCTTGGACAATAACTTAGTGTTAGGGTAGACAAGGGAATAGTAGTTCATACAAGCATTTCTGATGATGCATGTTAATTGAACTCCCTCTCAGCATTGATAGTTTTGGTAGCTTTCAGTTTAATTGGTGTATACTGTGTTCTACTTACCTTATGATTGCAAAATACTGCTAATATATTTGAGAAAGATAAAAGTAGCATAGCATTAATACATCAATTCTGTATGATGTGAACTGTTTTTTGTACAGTGATGCCAGTGCAAGTTCAGCGAGTTCTGCATCAGAAATTGACTCCAATTCTGATGAGGACAGTTTTGACGAGGGCTCGTATGATGGCCGCCATGGAAACATTGTTTATACATGCCGAGATGACGAGGCCATTGCTGAGGGCCGGGCTGGTGCTAAGATGTTTGACCAGAATATTAGAGAAATGTATGTTGTTGTGTTACTATAAAGATAGTTCAGAATTCCTGAAAAGTAATTCCAAATTGTATGTACTTTGTCAACTAAATTCTATATTTTCATTGTAATAAAAATTAAGCATGTGTCCCTTACATTTAGATGCTTTGAAATTTTGAATTTTGTATATAAAGTTTGATACATTTCTACGTTTCGGTAAAAATCCAATAAAAACCAAAAGTAAAAATGGAGCAAAATATTATAATGACTCTATTGCAAATAGTTGTGTTGTTTGTAAAAGTCCAAAAAGAAAAAATAAGATTAAAATAAACAGAGCTTTTAAACACAGTTTGCCTTGCTTATATTTAGTGTTGCAGGACTTTTCAGTAATTCTGAATCTTGCAATTTTTTTTAATACAATGTTGAGTAAAGCAGATCAGGTGCTTTAAACACCACATAACATTTAGAAAGCTTAAACTTGACCAAACAGTGTGGGTTGGCAAATGCTTTTAATGCTTTTGGATGTTGTGACTTCAATATGGTGTCAGTTGCTAGCTTCCTTGATACAGCGGAATGTCTTGAGTTCTTCTTCTATCTGGCTGTTTAATGTTGTGTTTTCCTCTGCACACTGTACCCTGAAATGCCGGTGAGAAAAAGTGGCGTTAATTGCCGTTGTTTTAAGTGGCTGAAATTTAAGTATATTTTTGTGTCATGTTGTTCTAGGCTTGTCAGTGTAGAAGTGAAAAATATCAGAAGGATTTTATTTTCCATGACATGTCTG
This sequence comes from Phoronis ovalis, assembly GCA_028565635.1. NCBI lineage: Eukaryota > Metazoa > Phoronida > Phoronidae > Phoronis > Phoronis ovalis. The sequence continues at coordinate 9,256 of JAOXYB010068789.1, forward strand.
ATTGCAACAGGGCTAACACCAAGAAAGACCCTGAAGATTTAACATTATAAATTTTAAAATCATGGAAGAAAGAAAGAGTTAAGATAAATGTTCACTTCTCTACATGTACAGTAGGTTTTTTTTATATCAGTGTTGGGTAGATACCATTTGTTTTAATTTTTTTAGCTTTGAAATAGATGAAGAATTACAAGAGGCCTGTGGTGTTGTAGAACAGTATGATGAAGATCCAAATTGTGTACCTTCTGATAAACTGGTGAGTATTTCGTTCTTAATTGCTGGGTACTCCTGTTAATTTGACATACAATGCTCTATGTTTCAGGAGGTAATAGGTCAATCGCAACATGACCTATATGTCTGCCATTATGTGCGTTTATTTGGGAACTTCATGCAATATTATCTTTTTTCATACTTGTTTCTTGACTTCTTTACCTTTTTTGACCCATGTTTTCAAATATTCTTGTGATCTTAAGAATAAGCAGTTCTATTCTTGACAATTTGTACTACTGTATACAACCCAATGCAAGAATATTGTGTGAAAAGCTTCATAAAGTTTGTGATTTATGAATTTTAATGTGTGTAGGTAATTCATATTATGTAATTGTACCCCCAGCAGTAGGCTAGAGGTACTTTGGATTTACCCTGTAACCGCAGCGTCCGCCACGTCAAATTCACTGTTATCGAGATATCTCAAGAAGGCAATGTGATATCGATTTGAAACTTAAATAGTATATTACTCGCATTGTGACAATGAAGCCTATTGATTTTGGGGTCATTCAGAACCAAAAT
>JAOXYB010068800.1:0-10040 GCA_028565635.1 Phoronis ovalis
GGTATTGTTCTGTGTGTCAAACTGTTATGTTCTTCTCTGAAGCAAAGAAATAATAAAGCTTAATTCAAGTATCGCAACCTTTTACTCGCTCAATCCTAGCGCTACACGAAACACCTATCATTTAAACGAAATTATGTGTGCAATGCAATTTTTTTCAAAAGCAAAACTCTTCCAACTTTAAACAAACAGTACGTTTGTTTTGTTGGTCACATATCTGAATTAAAATGTAATTATCTCGTATTAACTCAAATGGGTTATCAACACAAATTGCCGCGATCATTAGAGGGACGAATATTGATTTATTTTAGTCATCAGAGGGAAAGATTAGAGGAGGTGATTATTAGAGAAAATACGGTATGTTACAAAGGGCAAATAATCGTATGGCAATACCATACGTTCAATGATATATAAACACCCTGATATAAATATATATTGAGAAGCATAGTATCATGGAGAAAGCAATATCTTGCTCTGCTCACTTTAAGAGCACTTGGGAACCGAAAACGTATCTTGATTCCTGTTTCAGTGACCATGTTTACTATATTCGCTTTTTGGTTGACTGCATGCATAACATATTCGGGAAGTTAGGTAAATTTCATTTTTAGGTAAATTTCATCCAGTGGCTAAAAAAAGAATGGCCAAGCTTTCATGAAGTGGGGGTATGGATACCCGTACGAATGATAACTTACTGCGTATGATTTCTCTAATCTCTTAATCTGTTTTCTTGTTTATCAGGTAACATATACACTCAGGTAAGCTGCAATTGGTGTTATACTTTAACTTCATTCGTAATCACAGAAGTTCTTTTTTACAGTTCCATGCCCGAACAGTAATCTGCTTGATTTCGGATGTGGCCCAATTGTTTCCAATGTTCTAAGTGCCAGTCACGTGTATGGAAACATTTACATGTGTGATTACGTTGACAAAAGCCGCGAAGAAATTAATAAATGGATGAATAAAGAGAATGATGCTATGAACTACACGGCAATATTAAATGAAACAGCTAAAATGGAAGGCAATAAGTAAGAACACAAAGTATTAATGTTATGTCTTACGTTTCTGCAACCGGTATGTTACGCCGTGTAATAAAGTTGCAAATGTAATAATTATTCCATTCTGAAACGAATAACGTTGCAAAATATAATAATTATTACATTTTGCATTGAAACGACATACTGTTTCGTTACAAAATGTAATAAAAAATATTTTATTACATTTTGACACGGAATTTTGTTGCAAAATGTAATAATTATTACATAAAATGTAATGTTATGAGCTTTCTTTTTGTAACTTAGTATTAGACTGATCGAAAATTAATTGGATACTGCCGGGTATAACTGAATTCTTATTGAAACCTGATAAAGCATTGCGACAAATACCCTGATTTTCATCTGATAGCTGAAAAATATACCTTTTTTACGCGTCTTTAACTCGTGGTGAAAACGACACCCTAGTTGCCAATATTTAGCTAAATATATACCCTTAACACGGAACGCGCGTTAATAATAATATGTTGATATACAAAAATGTGGGTTGGTAGGAAAAATTAACGACAAATATATATATATAGTATTTTAACTGAAGTACCAACTTGTCTATCTTATAAATAGGGATAATAGAAACGTCCCAATCGCCATCATAAACATTATATTTGAACATGTGTCAACTTATAATTTCCAAAATTAGACTGACCTTTGACCTCTAAGTAACCATACATCAAGGTTAACAATTCCTCTACCCCCAGGGACATTACCCCGTGATATATCATGTCTTAAACTTTTGCGGATCCCTTTGCAGAAATATAGCTTACTGAAACATGCTCTAGCAGAAATCTTTAAAAAAATTTATTACATTACGAAATAACAAGCAACAACTAGTGCCGGTTAAAGTCTTTGTATGACCATCTTGATTTTAGTTGCTTTGTAATTCCTTGCATGTTTGACATAATATGCATTTTTTGTAGTTCCACCCCCGAAATAGTAGAAAACCGGGCTCGTGCTGCCATCAAAGGTGTGTTAGCATGTGACGCTCTGCAAGACGACCCTTTACTAGGCGGTGATTGTCCTCGTTTGTACGATGCGATCATTGTGTCCCAAGTACTAAGAGTAGCCTGTTTAGACCTGGATATTTACAAACGAAGTCTCAAGAAGCTTGTTAATCTTCTTAAACCTGACGGTATATTAGTACTCAGTGAAGATCTCCGTCAAAGTTGGTGGAACTCTAGTGGGCAAATGTATCCTATTCTGTGGCTTGAAGAAAGTGACCTTAACGAAGCGATTAAAGAAGCAGGCTTGAAAAGTAGCGACCCATGGATGCGTATAAAAATCCCAGAGAATCCAGACTTCGATGGTAGCGAAACGGTACTTATCGAATGCAAGAAAGTGTAGTGTGTTAAATAAACTTAAAAGAGTAAAATGTTATTAGGTATAATCAGAAGCACCCACCGAGTCTGTTCCCCATAATATCTGTTCCCCAGACGATTCTGGCTGGCTGGCAAACCCTAAACCGTCAGTTCATCCAGCTGGTAATGGGGAACAGACCTAATTCCCCACAACAACACCACTAAATGATTTATTTAAGCACGAAACCCCATGAAACAACATCTTTTTTTGCAAATTTCAGCTGGCAGATCGAGTTCCCCTGCATTTTTAGCTGGCTGGTGAATTAAAAAAAAATCGGCTTGCTGGTGAGTGGGGAACAGAGATGGCCTTCCAAGCTACATTACCAAATGGTTTATCTAAGCATGAAACATGTAAAAAAGATATGCTGGTTTGCTATATAAAGTAATAAAAATTATCATTGTTGGGTGCTTCTGTATAATCCGGCAGTAGCCTGGTGCCGGCTTTTTTGATTTATTTAATGTGTTTTACTTATACATTTACTGGCGTCATTTTTATTAATTTAACATGTAAATTAAGAAATGATGCTACTTGTTATCGTTGTAGTAACAATAAAGTACTTATTAAAACATGTAGACTCTATCGCTTTTTAAAAGTTATATTCCGCCCGGGGGTCCGACTTAAGCAATTTACTGGTACCCTTGTTTGTGAATAGATATTTGAAAAAACCCGGCCCCTAATTGCGCTTTCCCATTTTAAAAATTTGACCCCCTTTTAATAACTGTCTGAAACAAATTGTAGATATCCTAAATGCGTTGAGAATGTTTTTCAAACCCCTTTTCACTGGAATAGACTCTTCTCATGCATGGTTGTTCCAGTCTCCTCCCCTAATACTACATGTGCAAACCAAGCATGCATTCAATAGGAATTATAACAAACATCAAAATTTAAAATAATTGTTAGGTTTAGAATTTTTTCCTGTTGATATGATATATAATATAGTATAATACTATTACATGTACTCAAATTGTTCTTTTTCTAAAATTTTCTTTCCTGATTTTTTAAAGTCAGATAAACCTTTATTTGTAATGTAATTGATTGGTAGCTTGCACCTATTGGAATAGCTGTGAGAGGACTCTGTTGCTGTAAGCATTGCTGTTAGTGAACCCACACAGGTTTCCATCGTGTACACCTGCATGGTTAAATAAATAATCTAATTCTGTCAACCTTATAATGAGCCGGCATGATTTATGAAACTTTCAAGAAAGGGTAGGGATAGCAAAACAATTTTAATTAAAATCGAGTTAATTGATATTTACATGTAGGTAACTTCATAAACCTAGCCTACTTGGATTTACCCGAATTAAGAGTGCGCTAGCTTTAACGCTAACTGTGCATGCTAACTGTACGTGTATATGGCATAAGGTCACAACTGATGTAACCCCATTGATGGCGCAAAGGCTGAAGTAGTGCCAAAACTTTAAATTTATGATTTTTTTTCTTTTTTCCTCCTTGACGCTGGCTTTTTTGTTTGTATTTGTTTGAAGAGAAATCACTGTGCAAGAGATCAAAACTAATATTAGCTTTTTAAAGTAAAATAAACCAAAACTTGATAGGATTATTTGAGCTAGGGCAAAGTTATGAATTTTGTCAGTTGTGAGGTTGCATTTTTCTGGGATAGTCTACATAGTGGAATAGCAAAAAATTAACTGGGAGTAGTAGACATAATAATCTTCAGTTCTTACCAGGTAATTTTCTTCGCGTAATGTTTGGGAAATTTTATAATGATTTAAATTACATGAAATTACTATAGAAGTGGATGGGAAAATCAATTGTGTCCTTATACTATATGATGTCGGAAATGCATGACTTAAATTACGTACAATCAAAGGTGCATCACATATATTTTATTTATACTGACAGTGAAACTGAAGACATTGACTGCAAAGGGAACGACTTTAAAAATTGAAAACATGCAACTTATAATTAAGTCAACAAATAAATAAATAATACAATAGTTTCATCTAAAATATCTCATAAATGGCAGAAATGAGATATCAGGATTTGTACTCTAAACATATTGTAAGTGTGCGAGTTGATATATATTGGTGAATTGTTTTTGAAAACTGTGTGGTGAATGTTGAATAGCATTATTTACTGACGAATGTGAATGAGGTTTAGAAATTGCTGGTGAACAGTGAATTTTCTTTTTTTAGGTGGTGAATAGTGGGGGTACAAACTCCCCTCAATAAAGGTACTCTTTCGTATATTTTATAAAAATTGTAGCCCTTATTGCGTAACGGGCGTTATCGTGTTTTGCTTTTAATAATAACGTTTTTACGCGTTTTTGTTTGCAAACATGCGTACCAGCCATTGATTTGAGTTGGACCCCGGGGATATTCCAACACTACATTCAGATTAAAACATCGAATATGAATTAACATTTATACACAATAGCGACATCTATGGGTAGCAATCAATCCAAATTGTGCTCTTGGTTAAGCAGCGACATCTGTGGTTTAAATTACTTTATCAATCCCATAAACGAGCGTCTATCTGTCTTCTTTACTGGTATTGTGTATTTCAGAGAAACAAACTGAAAAACAGTTTGTAAACTTGTTTGAACCACAGTGCCATCAATCGTAGTATTATTTCATAAAAATATTTATTTTGGTTAGGTTGTGTAAGCTTGCTTGGTGTGATATCATTAATTGTCAACACAATTTATTTAGAAAATTCTTGAGTGATTCACGGGGTGGTCAATCTCGAGATTATTGGAAGCCCATGAAGGAAATGCAGCATGCAAAATTATCCAGTTTTGTAACTTGAAGTGATCTTAAAATAGCAGTCAAAGAAGAAGGGATAAAGAAAATTGGCCTGTGGAAGATTACGTAAGAATCCACACTTCCAGTCAACAGTATAAATGGTTGTACTAATTGTTTATGTAACTGGGAAGAGCATTGCACATTAATTGTACAGCAACACATATAAAAGATGCACACATCCTACGTGTGATAACATATATATATTCCAAAATGTTCGTGTTGTATGAAAACGGCTTTGAAATGGAGTCTAAGCTATATACTGGTTTGCTATTTTTTTATCCAAAAAATGCCATGTTATCCAGTGACACTTTTCGGAATTGGGCAGACAAAAAATGAAAGCAAATCGTTTAGAATAAATAGTTATTGCACATTTTAAAACCTTAAGATACACATCAAATAATACAATAATACAAATATTTTACATACATGTATGTATCTGTAAATTACACTTAGTACCTAGCACTTTAAAAAAATCAAAAAACTACAATATTTGGTACTTTTTGAAACCATTATTGAGGCACAGTCCAACATTCACTGATTAGGACATGTTTATGTTCAATGAACTTGGTCCATGGTCACAGACAAATTGGTGGTGTCTACACAGCAAATTGGGTACGTATAATAAAGTGATTATTAAGATAACTAAAATGAATTTATATCTTAATCTGTGATGTTAGGCAAGTCTGTATTTTAAAGTCATTTACTGGTTAAAGAATTCTGTTGCCCCTTATTACATCTAGTTTTACTAAGAGTACCACAAATAGATACTCCACTCTGAATCAAGAAAACCATAAGAAACATACAAAATTAGGGCTTCTATTTACAATGCACATGTGTAAATAGTGCATATCTAACCAGTCATTCCACCATCACTAATCTAGAATAGATCCTGTATGCACAATTCATTTTTTCTAAAAACAAATGTATCCAATTTTTGCACCATTCCATCAGGTACTATTTTTTTAAATTCAGAACATGTATCATATTTGTCTATCTGGCTTGTTTAATTTTATTTACTGCAGTGGCCAGTGCGAGGGTACATAATAAAATGTTTGGCAGTAATTGCTTTTTCTCCAAACAACAAATAATCCTTAACCAATATTAAAACAGAAACAATTCTACATTTAAGAATCACAAAATATAAATAAATATAACATAAATACAGACGGTACTAACTATGGCAAGAGAAAAATACATTGGTTTAAAATCATTTACAAAACATGTGCATTTGATAACCACACATCCCAGAAGAAACCTTTTACAAGTGTATATATAACTTTTGGCACTATTAGACAACATGTTTTTCTGATTTAAAACTTGGTCTTTGTTTACAAGCTTGTACATTTGCAAATATACTTTTTAGTGAAGTGCAAACCCTTGAGAAACTTAAGGCAATTCATCAAGTCTATTTGAATACTTTAACCATGGTAAAAGCAGTGTTAAGTTTTGATTTACGGACTCACAAAGTAAGATGTATCCACACTTATCTTCATAAACAATGCATCATCTTTTACGTAATTTCTACTTTTCAACACATCATGTGAGACAAATTTTGGATAACCAAATCCAAGAGCTTCTTCCTCTTGGTTAGGAGTTGGTTTTTGAAAATGTTTCCATGTTGCGTCAGGAACAAAACTTTCAACAACATTCACTCTTTTGTCTAAGCTTGAACTTTGGTCATATAATGTGAAGGTGATTGGCAGAGAAAATGGCCAATCCAATAAATTATCATACTCTCCTGGTAAAAGTTTGATATACAACGACAAGTACTTTCCTTCCCCTGATCCATTACCATTTAAAAACACAGAGGCAGAAAGTTTGTAGCCATATTTTCCAATAAAAAATGACTGACTCACAACTTCTACATTTCTCTTGCTTTTAGCATCTGCCATTTTGGTTTTATATTCCGGAATTTTCCACAGCAATGTCCCATCTGTGTTATGAGTTAGAGTTTGTACTGTGTTTCTCATCTGAGTTATTTCAAGTTTTTGTTTGGTGACCAAATCACACATTAAAGACAGATGTACTTTCATGTTATCTTGAAGATGTGCATCAAGTGTGAATCTTGGGCACTGAAAAAAAGATGATATATTACACTAAGCTATAAACAACATGAAAGAAACAATAACACATATATTCCTGTTATTAAAACTTCAATAAAAAGGTATACTAAAACAGTTACAGTTATAATACAGCAATAATGTTCTGAACTTGAAATTACATAGCAAATGATATTAATTCTGTAATCATAAAATAACACAACATGCAAATTTTACCATTATTACTGCTTGAATCATAATAAGATTCATCACAAATTGTGTTCTTGTTTGTCATGTCATATTCAAAGCACACTGTATAATGTAACAGGAAAGATGTGTATCATTGCAAACTGCAATAAATTACCTATAAACTATACAGTGGTCTCCAAAAGTACAAATAGAGACTTATGTGTGCACTACATTCTTTATATAATCTACAGTAAACAAAATAATTTGATCAGAAAACAATTTAACATTTGGTTCAACTTACCCTATGGTTACAACCAGAGTCTTTGAAGGTGCATGCTATGGTGGTGGATGGACAAAAATCTTGAATATGTGTTTCCATCTCTTCTCGAGGTATTTTAGTAGGGTCACATCGGTTGGGACAAGCTATGGGATATCTTGGACATGTGTACTGGTGGGTCTGTAAAAATGTTCACAACCAATAAGACGGGTTACATACAACATACTCATTATAAAGCATACATGCAAACAACATGTTACCAGATGTTTATACTACAGTCTCTGAAAATCATGACCAGATAACCCTTACGTTTGTGCTCTCACACTTATTAAGATATATCAGTAAATTATTATTGAACACTATATCCGCAAAAACAGTTTGAGGTTACCACAAGAATGGAGTGTCAAGCTATACATTTTCGGTAGCTTGATAAAACATACAAAAGTATGCTCAGCAAGTAAGGATTCCGGTAAAATATATTACCTGAAGTGTTTCAAACATAAATTCCTTCCCACAAAATCTGCAGGGTGTCGTTCTTTTATGGCATTCATGTTTCATATGGTTATTAAGGAATCTCCTTTGAATACGAGCTCCGCATTTATTTTCACACCATACAGTCTCAAACTGACAATTGCCTTCATGTTCCTGCACAATGAACAAGTTATAAAGGAATAACAAGTTTGTCTGTTAAGGTTGCAGTTTCCAATATCATCCAGTCAGAAAAATACAATTTAAGTTTGTTTGTTTTTTAAATGCTTAGTATTTTATAAACACTATTTGTAAATTAAAAACATATATATGGTAGAAAGTATAATCCTTGAATGACTGAATACTTTCTATGCACTTGGTGGAGTCACCATCGTTATTGCCTTGAGAATCCAAACTATCCCAGCATGTGCATTTTGTGAATGAACAATAATGCAGTACCTTGTACATTCCGTTATTAAATTTAACAAAACAAGGATGCTGGGATAATTCTTTTTTTTGGTTCATGTGGAGGTCACAACTGTGGCTCCACCAAGTGCAGTCTTTGAATAACAAAGATGAAAAACAATTGATTAAAAAAAGTGATGAAATTTTTGAGTTTTATAGTATATATATGTAGGCAGTTTGAATAAATCCATCCATTAGTGTTCTGTACCTTCTGAACTGATGTCTGGCTTAATCATAGTCAATTTTTGCTTATTATCTTGAAGAGCAGAAGGATAATTCCTTTTTTTATATATAAAGTACCCGCAAAAGTCTTGACACCAATCAAATTGCGGCTTACAACAATAGGTATAACAGTGGACTAAGTGGGTAGCTAATAAAATTGGTCGATAACACAGACAGAAAGGCTTATCTTGGTTGGGCAAAAAAAGTCTGGTGAAAAGTTTAATGATGTTTTTATGTCGCTCTTGTTAAATTGAAGGAATATAACAACAATTAACTATGGTTAAGCCCAGATGTTAGTCAAGAAGGCATGTAACACTAACGTATAGATTTATTCAGACTGATATGTCAGAAGTTTTAGAAGAAATGTTTTGTGCGCAAAATAAACTAACCTCCATAACTTCTCCTGTGAATTCCAGTCCACAAAACTCACAAGTGGTTTTTCGCTTAGGACAGTCATAGCTCAAGTGATCGTCCAAGTCTAATCTGCTCAACAATGCTGTGCAACGATTAGGGCAAGGAAGGGCATCATAACGGCAACCATCCAAATGTGACTAAAATACACAAAAAATAAAATGTGATCTTCAACTAATATCATCAAGCGTGTTTTTTTACTTAATCTACACAAACATTTATTGGTACTAATACCATTTAGATGTGCTAAATATAGTTCAGCCACTTAAAGAACATCAGTGAAGTTGCTGTAGTGGAGACAGTTAGTATGTAACTGCAAGTATAACTGCTGTGAAGATGTTAATAGTGATGCATACACATTTCTTTTTATTTTAACTGTTGCTTAAAAATTGGAATTCTGGTCATGAGAGTTGACATTAGGTAAAACAGAAATCTATACTACTAAATCTCGAGTGTCCGTCTGTCCGTCTGTCAGTCTGTCACTCTGTCACTCTTTCCACCAAATATCTTCAAAACTTTTATATGCAGAATCATGATCTTTTCATAGGCTCGGGTTCCTCAAATTTTGGGGTCAATCGGTGAACGGTATCATATTTAATGGAGCGTTTTTAAACCTCTTGCACCATTATTTTTTGCCTGTGAGAGTCACGTGAACGTGTATGAACTCGGCATTACGTGACATACATCTTTGCGCACGCCAACATCTGTGAGAGTCACGTGAACATGTCTGAACTCGGCCTCTCTGTGCACGCCAACATCGAGAGTATTTACCAATATAAAAAACCCACCGAATTACTTCTTTTGA
>JAOXYB010068811.1:0-10040 GCA_028565635.1 Phoronis ovalis
GTACATACGCCGACGCCGACGACGCCGCATGCAGTACGACTATATGCCCTTTCACTATTACATAGTGATGGGCATAACCAGACGAGATGAATAATTCGAATCAAATTTTGAGATTTATTTCAATATTTCCGTCTGGTGACCAGTTTGTTCTCAAGTTAAACTATTGCATGTCTTAAAAAAATATGACAAATGCCCAATAATAGACACTGTTGCAAGTCAAGCATCTATAAACCGGTATAAACCTTTTTCGTAGCTGGTGGAACAAGTATTAAAATCCCGGATTAAAATTTAGCATCTATACGAAAGCGCACGAATTGCATTCAAGTACTACTTGTGTTATTTATTTGTTAGTTCTATTCCACAGCCAAGACATATAATTCTGTGGAATACCTTGCTATAAAATGTACTGAACTATAAAATCTTCTCTTGTGAAGGAATATTTTTAACGGCAATGATATTTATAGCATTGTTTCCAATATTACATTAAATTTAACAGTGAAAAGTATTTTCTGGAAAAAAGCGACATATACATTTAACTGCACAAGATTTTAAAATGTACATATCCATTTATGCCGTATAGCTATACTAAGAATATATAATGATTAACCCTTGTGGCACCACATTTAGTTAACCCCTGGTGGTAGCTCTATGTGCTTCACTGTATTTATACCACGTATTATGTCTGCAGCTTTTTCAGCAATCATTATAGTTGCTGCATTAGTGTTACCAGACACTACACTAGGCATAACAGAGGCATCAACCACTCGTAGCCCTTTAACACCTTTGACCCTAAAAAAAATTTTAAAAAACATACTTGTAACATAGTTCGAAAATTTCTTAAAACAAAATGTATATCTTTTTCATCCAATACTGATTAAAATTGTTTGGTACTCCTAGATGTCAACACTATCTGCTACAGTTCTGAAACTGTATATTCTTCATCTTGTTGGCTTATGCCACAATCCTGTTTCTAGAATATGATAGTTGCACTACAAAACTGCCAGCTTGCACATTTTAATGATGAGGAAAGAACCATATATGTTTCTCCATACCTGAGTTGCAAATCCACAACACTGTTTGGATCATTATCTGGTCCCATTCTGCAAGTGCTGGTAGGATGGTATACTGTCAGACCATAATGTTGTATATGACATTTCCAGAAATCATTACTGTTTCTAGGAAGTTCAGCACATGCCTTATTTGTTGGTGTAGGGAAGAGTTTTGTCCCAATATTTTTAAATGATGTAGTGTTACCTATCTCCATAGACAACTTTACACCTGGAACACAAATTTGTGCTTAGACAAAATGAAAGGTGAAAGTGATTAGCATGTATGTATTTAAGGTGGTTCAGAGGGCATTACTGTTGCTGCCAATTTTACATGGATGTCTATTACATTGAAAAGCCCATTTTTATTAAAAATTTAAGAAACTGGGTTTAGCAGAAACTAAGGATCTGATATAATTTGGTTAAGGACAATTGAATGTAGGTTCAATCCTATTTATTTCTTCAAAATTATGTCTTGTATTTAAATTAAAGCATTGTTTATGAAAAATGATGACCCTTAACAGCACATATGAAGTAACACCTCTTTAAAGCGACAATTAAACTACCCTGATACCCATTGCCTTTAGATTATGGTATTTGGAATGCTAGGATCACTCCCGGGGGTGGCGGTTAATATGAAAGTGGGTACCCATGTTCCAACATGACTTTTCAAAAAAGCCCCTAACGAAGTGAAATGCTGCAAAAATACCCCTCTAAGTGAATTTTTTTTTTAAAATGCCCCCCTAAGAAGTGGATCACGTGATACCTGAACCCTGACCTGACCAATCGTATGCCGTGTTTTAAAAGGTCATTCTCAAAATAGCATCCGAATTCAGGAAGTAACTTTCATATGATGGGAATACACATTCTGGTAAACATATTAAGTTTTCTTGACCGTATTTGCACCCCTAACGAAGTGAAATTTTAATGATTACCCTAACGAAGTGAAACTTCCAAACAACACCCCTTAGGAAGCGTCACACCTCCAAAAAAACACCCCTTTTTGTGATTTTAGCCAAAAAACAGACCCTAAGCACGTAACGCGCCGGCGGTTCGAAAAACATACCCTTTCAACGCGAAATTTTGTTGGAACATGCGTATCCACTTTCATATTGACCGCCCCCCCCCCCGGGATCACTCAACTAATCATCCACAGGCATCCATGACTGTAAACTTTTATTAATAAAATTAGTCTAAAATTTGCTTGGCTCATCACACTTTCAAGGTATTTTTTTTGCATAAAATGCTAATTTTATTTAACTATTCAATTATATCCACACATATCAAATAATATTGCATTACTGGTGGATAATGCTTGCTACGATTGATATTTTGGAGGTGTGTGTATCTCGGGTAGCCATTTCTTATAACTACCCTTTATACCCCCTTGAATGCAGGTTTATTTTACCACTTCTTGGTCCAAGAATCAAATTTCTTGCATGAGTTGAAATGTATTACCTTATGCAATTTACATAACTGCCTTTGTCCCTCAGGGGATACTCAAATTATTTTTGGTGATATGCGAAAGTTGTAGATATTTGGGTAAAAAGGTTGAATTTTTTTAATAATATATTTGCTTCCTAATAGCTATTAGCAGCAGCACAGTTGGAGAACATTGATTAGCTTTTTGAATATAAACAAATATCAATTTTCAGGTATGAACCTAACAGAAAATTAGATGTGGTAAACTTGAACATTATGTACATTTTATTAATTACATTTTATCAAAGGTATCAATATTAATTGGAATAGTAACCTATATTCTTATACATATGTAGTAAATAGTACACACCTAGTGTTGCATAAATTTTAGGTGCTGCTGTAACTCATATCATATGGTACAACTATACTCGAGCTAGAATACTACACAAGTACGAGTATACTCATTGATATATATCACTACAAAAAATGCACTATGTTTATAATTATAATTATAATAATTATTTTAGAACATTAGTAATAAATTGAATTAAGTATGAAATCTGCAACTTGCATTACCTTCTAGTAAAACTTTCATGTCATCTGGATGTGTAAGATACTGCGGATCAATCAATGGTAAATCAAATGGATCATTACTTTGTAAACGAACTGTCCCATGACTTTTAGGATGTAATAAAATTGGTAACAAAATAAACCCTTCACTTAGTTCCTGTGCTAGCTCTTTGATTTCTTTAACAAACTGAAATTTGAAAGGCCAAAATATAAAAATAATGCTTCAACAAGTAACAATTGTTCATTAAAGTCTACACTAAAAATACATTTTATGAGAAGTTATGTGCAGACTCTGGAACAATTATACAACTGGATGTCAGTCGTTTTTCAGAAATTCATATCACTGGTAGACATTTCCTATCAGAGATATATCATTTAAATTTTTTATTACCAGATTCTATCACAGAAGAGTCCATATTGCAACTATATAAGTCACATGTAAGTTACAAATTAATCTGACATAATAATGTTGAAAGAAATGAACAGAATGTTCAACCCACGAAATTCATCTAGGTCAAGTCTGCACAGAGCTACAATTGACGATTCAGTTTTTAAAATACTTTTTCAGAATACAGGAGTTCACAGCAGCGGGAACAAATGATGGACATCCTTTTTACTTTGTAATTGGTTGAAATAAGAACATTAGGTTGACAGCTAAGAACAGTTCCTTGGAAACTTTGCATTATTTAGCTGGTGATTGCAGTTTACTATAATTTCCAAAACTTTTACTTGTTTTTCCCCTTTCCAATGTACCATTAAATATCACTCCTGCCGACTGAACAGTCTTACGTTAATACCATTGATATCTATGTCATCAGTGAAATTAAATTCCAGAATAAAGAGAAAAATCGCAGATGTTTTTACCTTAACATTAAGGAAATTCCACTATTAGTTTAGGGTGCTAAAGTGGACGAGTTTATTTCAAAAGCCGCTTAAACTGTTTTATATCTGCCAATGTCTTACAACTATTTTTCAGTTTGATGTATTATTAAAAAAAAGTATATTCTATGGGCTATACTCACTTCTTCAGGGTATCCTGTTAAGTTGAACAGGCTTTCGGCACCTAGTACTGATAGTGGCATCAGATGTATCTGAAGGTCTGAATAGAGTTTATTAGCTGGTTGAAGCTTCGTTCTCACAAATCCAGAGACTTCAAGTCCTGTCCCTTCAAGATAACCTATAAAGTAGAATCATCATTGAACACTTTTATGTAATTTATTCTTTTATTACAACGTATGGTGTATAATGAGTTTTACTAGTATTTCAGTCTGGAATGAAAACCATGAAAATAGTAGCACAAATAAAAAAAAAATAAAAACTTCACTAAGCATAAAAACTATTTTCTTGTTACCTGAACCAAATATTAGATACTGCAAAATACTGCGTAATGACTTTGCTTTCTCTTCTGATACGCAGTACTCAGGTTTTTCAATGCTATAAGGCAGTGAAACCAAAAGATGGTCTTGTAAATTATTTCCTACTGGAAGATCTGCTACAACAGGAATCTACAAGACAAGGAGGAGATTATATTCTGCCAACAGGAAAGAAATCTAATATTTCCTTAGCACTCAACATTCGGTACTTTATCATTTTAGTTAGTAAGTTTAGTTATAATATGGTATACCTGTATGGCATATATAGCTACAAATTCTTGCACTACTGGCAAGCTTCTAGACTGGAAACAAACTCTTGATCCATCAAACATTATCTTTGCAGACAGATGCCCGTCACAGCTGAAGTAGTTTCCTTAAAGATTTAAAGTGATTTATTTATGTATCAGTTTTAGGATCTGGGCAAAAAACAGCTTTATAACTGTCAAGTGTCAAATTTTCAGATCAAATGGACCCACATTTCAAAGTCATTCCAAAATACCAGCAAGTCATTAACACTCCCACCTAGGGCCTTCATAAATCCACCAGTCCTTTAAATTATCCAGGCAATGCTTCTTCTTTCTGGCTATAAATATACCATCTCGGTAAAAACATGGCCGCCGCTTGGCAAACTGGAAATGATCATGGCCAAAGCCAAACTTGACCTGTATTTTGCCTCTGCTTACCTGCTGAATTAAACTAATCTCTCTATATAACAGTTTTCAAGACCTAGGCAAAAACAGCTTTAACAACTGGTAAAAATTTTCAGTTTACCATTTCACCCACTTTCCAAGGTCTTTCTAAAATACCACCTAGCCTATAGATCTGCCAACCTATGGCCTTCTTAAAACCATCTTCCAATCGTCCAGGTAACACTTCCTCTTTGTAGCTATAATATACCATATACCATCCCGGGAACAAATATAGCCATCAGTTAGCCATATTGGAGATAAAGCAGGTCAATAAAATATTGGACCTGTATTTATGCTGTACCAAATATGAAACTGATACAATAAAACTAAAGCGGTTACTGGGGTACCACCAATGGGAACAAACATGACCACCAGTCAGCCATGTTGGAAGTGATCCAGGTCAAATTCAAACTTGACCTGTATTTTCACCTCTATTTACTTTCTGTTCTAGCTATGTTTCAGAGTTTCCAAGATCTGAACAAAAAGAGTTTTGATGACTGCAAAGAAATGCTAATCAGTTTTTCAGAACAACAATTGACCCACTTTCCAAGGTCGTTTGAAAATACCACTTAGCCTATAAACATACAGGATGACTATATGCCCATCCACTATACAGTGATGGGCATAATAAAAAAAATTATAGCTGTTAATTTATTTACCAAAAAAAATATTTACTAAAAGCCAGAAAAAACCTCTTCATGTGTATCAAACTATTCTCTAATTGGATTTGACAATATCGTTATTTTTTAAAAGCTTTCAAAATTCATGGTGTTAAGTAACTTTGAACTGTTTGCTAAACGAATGTTATTTTATCTTTTCTAGAAAATAATATATACATTTAATGACTGCAAATGTTGTTTTGGACCGATACCAGACAGCATTAAAAGCTTTGGTGTACCAACAGCACTAGCAGACACAATAACTTCTTTTCTAGCATAAACTTTATGTTTCATTAAATTCTTAATCAGTTGGACTCCCTTGGCATGAACACCATGAAGTATTATCTAAAAATAGAATAAGGTAATATTCCGGTTCAGGACCGTTGTAAAAAACGTCAAAAAGTGACGATTCTATAAATATTTACGATTCCGTAACTTTGTAAAGATACTTGGACACAAATTTAAAGTTACAATTTTTTCTGACAATGCATTTTGCTTTCGTAAGTCATGATTTACGGAATTGTAACTTTACGATGTTTCTGACAACAGTCCCTTGGTATTATGTGCACAATACATGATTATAATAAGTAGCACCATCAAAAATCTTTCTATAAAAAAATAGTAAGATGACTTTAATTTTCTTGTCAGTAAGTGGCTGGTTGAATTTGCATATTTGTCAGGTAATGTACCTCAGCACACATGAATGAACCAGACCTGGGAAACTGGCCCATGTATTCTTTGTATTGAAACTTTAATTCTCGGAGCTAGCGGTGGCAGGGCTGCTGAACATTATCAAACAAATAGAGCATTAACATATTAGCCGGTTAATGAATAACAAAGCATGGCTTAACAATACTCTTTTCCAACTGCCAACAACAGTTAAACTGTACCTTGGTTGTAAATGTCTGGATTGCAATATGCAAGTTAGGTCTCTTGGCAGCTGGTCTTAAGTACATTGCCGCAGTGCTAGCTCTATGTCCTTTTTTGGTCGTAGACTGCATGTGCATGAACCCTACAAACATATGGTTCTTATTTTTTCTTTCATATATCTCTTTATTAAAAACAAAAGAAACTTTTTAAGACTTTTCTGATATTAAAAAATAAAAATATTGGTAACATTATTCAAACTCTATAAATTCTGCAGTTTCCAACATCTTGGCTTTATAGTACAAGTCAGTGGCATCAGAATAACTAAAAAATAAACACATTTTTCAACTGCTTATAGTATGCAGTGTTGAAGATGGGAGGAAAGGTTGAAAGAAAATTATATCCATCTTTAACCTGACCATGCAAAAAAAGTGTGAAGCATATCTAGAAAGTTGGAGGTAAGCTGTCTGGGATAAGTTGTGAATATTAGTGTCACGGTGTAACAACTACTCAGGTGGGAGATCTCCCCTGATTAAGTGTGTTTAGTTGTATTTTAATAGCGGAGATTACAGTTTATACACGTATGGAAAAATTGTGAGTTTGAAACATGGTACTTACCTTATTTACCATAGGGATAGGTGCACTATTTAAATTGAATATTTATAACTACACCACATGTAATGAGCAGAGAATCTTGCCTACAGACAATGCCCTGTGATTCGTTAAATCTGTTAATCTAGAAACAGTTAAGACGTAAAGGGAAAAGTTTGAAAAGCTGAAGGCAAAGCATTGTGAGTTACGTATTTGTTGGACAAACAACATGTAAATTCCAGACAGTAGATCACCTCGTTAATAAATCTTCACAGGTAACCAGGCACAATGATAAAACAGTAATAAACTGACCTAACTCAACAGCCACCTTTCTTTTCCACTTTGATGGTACAGACAAAACTCTATCCAGTATATTAAGTTATCCAGACATAAGAAACCGGCAAATCAGAAAGGTAGGCATATACTCAATTCAATATCCTGCTAGGCACTAGGGTCAACTATATTGCCTAAAACTAGTGCTCTCAGCAATCAATCCTGTTACGAGGATATTAATTTTATGTTTATGTAATTCAGTAAGTCTGTGAAAAAACTTCCAAGAAACTGTTGGTGCAGTACATGTAATATACCTAATTGTGATTCTCCATTTACATCTAGTACTTTATATCCCAGCTCCTTCCCCACAGCATTTAAAAAAACATCTGTAAGTGGGGTGGTACGAACATCACTAACATATTGCGGGCCTTGATTACCATGATAACCTAAAACAGAAAATCAAAATTATATTAATTTCAGAACATTTTGTATTTGTATACACAAAGTAACCCACGGTATCTGCATTTGTTAAAAAAAATTGTAAATAATTTTAGTAGCTGATGTATAGAAATACCTGATTTCACAAATTCTTCATTCTGGTTATTTTCTGCTTTGATAAAATATGGTAGTACATCTTTATAACTCCATCCCTTACATCCACTGGCTGCCCATTCATCATAGTCATACCGATTCCCTCGTATGTACGCCATAAAATTTAAACAACTGCTTCCACCAAGTACACGACCAGCTGGCCAGTTACAAATCTAATCAAATAAAGGGCACTTCAAGTTGAAGCTATTATAGATTCTGGTATGTGTAGTTCAGAACTTATAAATAAACATTATATGTTACTCCCAGAGACAAAATTCACAAAAAAGCTGGTGAAATAAGATAAAAAAATGTTGCCTCACCATGTCAAGGATAGCTTATTTTTAATCAATATTATACTCATTCAGTGATTATAACTGATTTGGATATTTTTGTGATTTAACTCGATCCATATCTTTCATTACATAATAAAAAAATATAGCAAACTTTTGCTCTAACAGTTACTTAATTTCCAATAAAATAGTCCTGTTTTAATTACCCCATTTATAAGTCCTTTACAAGCATTCTTTTGTCGCACTGTTCTGTATCTCCAGTCAGCAGATGTATTTTGAGTTGCAGGATGTACCAAAGGAACATCAATAGTAGGATATTTGGTGTCATCATCACCAGCTTCAAGCAGTAACACGCTAGTGGAGGGATCTTCACTCAGGCGATGAGCTAAAACACTGCCAGCAGAACCAGCTCCCACTAAAAAGATTATAGTATTTATAATTAGCTATTAAGAATTTACTCATAAATATCAATATGTCATAGATTATAATCTGTCACGACTTTCCTGGCCTTAATAGTGAAGAATACTGGCCCCATTCTTAAGCCAATAACCTATTTTTTCCAAATATAAATGCAAATAAAAAAAATTACATTTCACATGATACTCCAAAAATTGAAAGACCCCATCCAAGCTCCATAGCAAAAATAATATCACAAAAATTCCTGTACTTATGCATGTAGTTCATATATTTGATTTTATAGTTTACTATTTAAGGGAAATTCCGACATTGGAAAAATAAACTTGAATTATTAATCTTCTAATAGTCACTGTATATGACAATACTTGAACATTCAGAAAATTTTGAAAATCAATGTTTCAGTTATGTGATCATCATTCCTCACAAGCCTGAAATATGCGTAGGAGAAAAAAGGTGCACAGAAATTTTGTGCATCAGACAACTTCAAATCCTTATTTTCCTTTTTTAAATAGTGTATTTACCGATTATGTAATCATAAGACTGATTGAAAGTTTCTACCAGAATGTAGGGGCTTGTAGTAGGCTGTCTTAGGTATACTACAGCAATTGCAACAATGATCACCACGACAGAAGCTAGTTTACCAATCATTGTTATAACTCACAGGCAGGGATCCTTTGATGATATTACCTTGAGAGAAAAAAAATTAATGCATAATTATATTTTGCAAATTACAATATTAAAATCTAGCACTTTGTTTCCTAACACAACCCCGAAGGGTGCTGTCATTCAGTCACTATATATATGTGCCCGCGGGGGTACTCAAGGTTTTTTTAATAAGGGGTAATGCCGTGGAACCCAATCCAAAATTTTAGCTTGCGGTAGCAATTAATAGTTTAGTTTATTGTCACAGTAACATATTTTACAAAGTACATGGACAAATACAAAAACAAAAAAGCAACTAATAAACACTAAGCATAACTACTAATATGAACTACAATATGACTATACTATACAGATATATGTGAAAACCATACATACTCATACATGCACATACCCATGAATACCTGCATGTATGTGTCCATGTACACGGTAACATACACACGTGCACACACCGCACACACACACATACAAATCCTTCTAATAATATATATAAGTACCGATATATGTAGTAAAACAATTGATCAAATAGCAAAGAGCACTATAATGATTGCTGGGAGGACCTTATTTTGAACAGTTTTGATAAATATGTAGC
>JAOXYB010068822.1:0-10040 GCA_028565635.1 Phoronis ovalis
GCAATTCCTTTCGCTCAAATAACCAATTTAAACAGCGTACAATGATGATTCTTCGAATCGTCGTTGTCTTGTTAATGATTCATGTCAAAATGCAAATGTTTAAAGCGTCCTATTCAATTGACTTTAGTTTACCAATTTAAAATGTCTTAGAAAGTATTGAATTGCTTATAAATAAAAATTCGATCAGAACAGAATCTTACTTTTTAACTGTAGAGAGTTTTCAGTCTTATCACAAGACTTTCGTCAATCTTTTTTGATTTGGCAGGGAACAGGTTACATGATCATTGGATCTCAAAGACCATCGTAAATTGGAAGGAGGTCATATTCCAAGTCGCTATTCATGGCTGGCCTGAGAGATCTAATATGTATAGCCTCCTGTTACAAGATCTTGGACCAGGAACCTATAGCCAGGAGGATCAAAGAGACTATACATATTAGAACTCTTAGGCCGGCTGTGAACATGGGATATGATCTCCATCGAATTTACAATAGTATTTTGAGGTCAAGTGATCATGTGACCTCTTCCCGAGAGTCTTGTGATAAAACTCAAAGCTTTCTGTAGTTAAAATGTAATATTCAGTTTTGACTAAATTTTTATCTTATTATTTAGTGAATCGAGTGAACATTTATTCTGATATTGAAATGTTGTTACTTTATTTATTCTAGTCCTACAGTGCAGTTTCAGTTACTTCATTCTAAGTTTCACCTATGTAGTCCAGCTACGCGAGGCCTTCTGCTGTCAACGTATATAAAATTTGCCAATTTATTCCCTGAAATCAAGCAAGATATTCAAACAGTAAGTTATTAGATAATACACAGTAAATATTTCAGAGAATTAAAGTTCTTGCAGATAGGAGGTAGACAAAGCTACCCTGTTGAGATGTGTAAAATGCTACAGAGTAGTAATGCAATAAGTAGTACTGCAAACCATTAACAGTTTTTATTTGTTTGTTGCAGATTTTAAGGAGTGCGAACCAGCTAAGAAATTCTGATGTGGAATTACAGCAAAGAGCAGTGGAATACCTTCAACTCAGTAGTGTTGCTTCAACAGATGTACTGGTAAGCATGCATACAATTTTACATGTTAAGTTCACTAGTAAGGAGTATCAATACTGTCCATGTACACTGGGATATGTGTATCTGAAAACTGACTGATCAACGACTGTGCCGAAGTCCACCTTTGCATGTTGAAAACCATGATTATGACACAGTATAACATACATATCTAAGTACAGTTAACAGACTTTCTGTTTTCGCCGAACTTCCAATGACATCACATCAACCTTATCTAATGAAAATATGGTGCATTTCTGTTCTCAAAGTTGTATTCTAGATGTATTCAGGAAGTAGGATATTAATGTGATTGCTATCTCTTTATATAAACAAAAAGTAGTACTGTGAGGCCAGCAAACCATTATCCTGCTAAATTAAGGATTGTATCTTTAGGCGACAGTTTTGGAAGAAATGCCCCCATTTCCTGAAAGAGAATCTTCCATTTTGGCTAAGCTAAAAAAGAAGAAACCAGATGCTGTAAATGAAAACCCAGAAGCTAAGCCACGTCCCACAGCACAAGTGAGCAGCACCACAGTTCCATCTGTTACTGTAGAGCAAAATCTTATAGCACAGGTAAATTTAATGACTTTGTACAATGTGTTGTCAGTACTATGATTTATTTTGTGTACTTATTTTATCTAGAGTTCTACGAATAGTTTATTTTGCAGATAATAAAATTCAAATATTCACATAATGGCTGGACATATAGTCGTAGTGAAGGCGTCGTTGTCTCGCGATAACAGCTTCAGTTTTTACCCGATCAGCTTCATATTCGGTACAGGGTATGCGCAGGTCAAAGTGTAGGTCGCTTATAGTTTTGACCCTGATTACTTCCAAATATAGCCGACTGGCGGCCATATTTGTTCCTGAGAGGGCACGCAATGTTGCGTCTATAGCCGCGAAAAGCTACCTGAACGATTCAAAGATGGTTCTAGGAAGGCCATAGATTGGTGGACGTATTAGGCTAGGTGACAATTTAAAATAACCTTGACAAGTAGGTCAAAAATGCTAGTACGAATCTTAGACACTTTCTTTTGTCTCGCAATAACTATTTCAATTATTATCCGATCAACTTCATATTTGGTACAGGTCAAAATACAAGTTATATATATTATTGACATGTATTATTTTCAATATGGCCAGCTGGTGGCCATGTTAGTTCTCGAGATTGTACATCGTAATAACAGCTTCAGTTTTTATCCAATCAGTGTCTTATTCGGTACAGAGTAAGTACAGGTCGCAGAACAGGCTATGTATTATTTTGATCCAGATTACTTCCAATATGGCTTAGGGTACGTAAATGTTGCGTCTATAGCCAAAGTCAAAGCTCTGCCTGGACGATTCAAAGGTGGTTCTAGGAAAGCCATAGGTTGGTGAGCTTAATAGGCTAGGTAACATTTTAAAATTACCTTGACAAGTAAGTCAAATGTCAGTACGAATCTTCGACATTTTTTGCTGTGTGTAACACTTTCTTTGTCTCGCAATAACTGCCGATTATCGGCCATGTTAGTTCTTAAATTGTATTTCCTAATAACAGCTTCAGTTTTATCCAGTCCGCTTTGTACTGAATACAGAGTAAGTACAGGTCACAGTATAGGCGATGGCATGTAACAATCAGCTTCATATCAAGTACAGAGTAAGTACTGGTCACAGTACAGGATTTGTATAATTTTAAATCAGATAACTTCCAATATGGCTGACTGGTGGCCATATTTGTTGCGTTGCATCTATAGCCTCAAAGACGAAGTGCTACCTGGACGATTCAAAAGTGGTTCAAAGAAGGCCATAGGTTAATGGGAGTAATAGGCTAGGTAACAATTTAAAATGACCTTGAGAAGTAGGTCAGATACCGGTACGAATCT
Source organism: Phoronis ovalis (assembly GCA_028565635.1). Taxonomy (NCBI): domain Eukaryota; kingdom Metazoa; phylum Phoronida; family Phoronidae; genus Phoronis; species Phoronis ovalis. The sequence continues at coordinate 2,916 of JAOXYB010068822.1, forward strand.
TTGACATTTTTTGGCTGTGCGTATATTTCATTGTCTGGCAAAAACTGCTCAGTTTTTATTCAATCTGCCGCTTATTTGGTACAGGGTAAATACAGGTCAAAGTTCAGGTTGGTCATAATTTTGACCTGGATCACTTCCAAGCCGACTGGTGACCATGTTGGTTCTCAAGATTGTATGTCATAATGACAGCTTTAGTTTTAATCCAATTAGCTTCATATTGAGTACAGGACACAGTAGAATAATAAGGACACAGCACAGGCTATGTGTTATTTTTGACCCAGATTTCCTTCAATATGGCCGACTGGTAGCCATATTTGTTCCTGAGAGGGCATGTCACGTTGTGTCTATAGCCGCAAAGACGAAGCCCTGCTTGGACGATTCAAAGGTGGTTCTAAAAAGGCGCTAGGTTGGTGGCCCAAGTGGATCACTTTTTCACAAATAAATCCCTAAAAATGGGTACACTTTTCAACAAACCGTAAAAATGGGTCGTTTTGTCATGATTTTATTTAAAGGTAGCAATTCCAGGGAATTTTTCCGAGAAAATCCTTTAAATTGGGTCCTTTTTGTGTCAGAAAACCCTAAAAATGGGTCAATTTTGGAGACCATAATCTCTAAAAATGGGTGGATATTTTGAGTTTGGGTTGCACATCTCCATCTAAAAATATGGTCAGTACCTCCCGGGTGTAATACATCGGACAGCGCATACAGTCATTTTGAATAAGAGTACCCCACGAAAACAATAATAAACCAGATTATAATGCATGATGTATTCTATTCTTTTCTAATGTAAAAAACCAATAATGTTAATAAAATATAATCTTACACATTGGATGGGCATTAGACATGACAAATGTCTTGTTCCCATTCAGCTTAATAGTAATGTTTATCATCTTTTGTCTGTTTTTCTTTAAAAATTAGTATGCCCCATACCTACAGTTGATTTTTGTGCAAATGTAACACCAAAATTGCCATGACGGACTTGGGACAGCTTCACCCATCATTTTTGCACCATATTGAACAAGTATCTTTTATAGTGTTTGTAATTGTTTGAATTTGCAGGCACCAGTACCTCCAGTTGCCTCAGCACCAGCAGCTGCCTCGGCAGATTTACTGGGATTATCCTCTCCAGCTCCTGCACCAGCAGCACCATCTCTTGTAGATATCTTTGACACACCGGCAGCTGCTCCACCAAGTCAGAATGGATTGGGCGTAGGGAATGATGAAAATTATAAAAAGTAAGTCTTTGGTTAGACCACTACAGGGCAATAAATGCAAGGCCTGCAAACAAAACTTTCGCTTTTGATTCATTCTCTGTCTTTAAGACTTGAAATCTTATCATATATTAATTCAGTTTCAGTTTTGAACTTTAAAAACAGAAACTGAATTATTTCTATTCTTGTTTTGCTGTTGAAATTATGTACATAGTGTAAATAACTAGTAAAGTTTGATATTTGCTTCAGTTGTATTTCATTAGCTAAGGTTTGTCTGATTACTGCATTTCAAAAATGTGAATGCCAGCCTTTCTTTACTAGGTACTTTTTAAAATATTATGCATAGTTATATGCACAAGAATGAATAACAGGCTTAGGCTATTGTTGTAACCATTTAAAGTTGAATTTCTTTTTCAGATTTATATGCAAGAATAATGGTGTTTTGTTTGAAAATGACATAATACAGATAGGCTGTAAATCAGAATACAGGCAGAACTTGGGCCGTTTGGGGCTGTTCTTTGGCAATAAAACTTCATTCCAGCTGACAGGATTCATTTCGGATGTCGGTGTGCCCGATGAATTGTCATCCCAGTTAAATGTGGATGCTAAGCCTGTAGACACCACAGTAGATGGTGGAGCACAGCTTCAACAGCTGATCAATGTTGAGTGCAAGAATGATTTTGCAGAGCAACCTGTTCTTAATGTACAATTTCTGTAAGTATATTTGTTTGCTGTATGATATATATGTGTAAAAGGATGGCCCTTGTTCAAATTTACAAACGTTTGATAATTAACAGTTTAATCTAGGTGTTATTGTCTTCATGGTGCAAATTGTCCATATTTCACTGCAGTAGAAAATGGTGAAATTTAGTGTACGGGCCTGCTAGACTATTTGAGTTTACAAGTGTTATAACGGACTGGTGTACATCTGGTTTATCATAACTGTTTAGTATGATTATTTATCGTAAATTCTAATATTTAATTAAATCTAATGTTGTAGATACAGCGGTGCTCAACAGAAAGTTAGCTTTAAGCTTCCAGTGCTGCTTAACAAGTTTGCAGAGCCCACAGAGATGGACACATTAGCATTCTTCTCTAGGTGGAAGACTCTCGGACTGTAAGTATACTTTGTCGCTAGATAACAGTTAATTTGAACAATTCCTTCTGACTGGGTAGCTGACATCAAGATATTAAATTGGTTAAGGAGTAATTTTTTGACAAGTTGAAAACACATTATATTGCATTTTTTGTTTGCTTTAGACCTACACAAGAAAGTCAGAAAGTTTTCAAAGCCAGGTCTCCAATGGATCAGGAACAAATAAAAACCAAGGTAAGTTTTAAATAGCATTACTTAGTCTCAAAAATTATCAGGTCAAATTGTGAAGATGGGCGTGCTGTATGAAAATGTCAAGTACAGAATGATGGGAGTAGAAAAAGTTGTCCAAGTCATAATGAGAGATCTTGACACTTGACAGGGCTTGCAATAAATTTTGCTGTCATATTTTCATGCATGATATATGAACATCAAGTCATATTATCACTCATCTTTGCGTCCATGAGCAACTTTTATATTTTTTCCAGATAATTGGTTTTGGAATGAGCTTACTAGAAGGTATAGATCCCAACCCAGACAATTATGTGTCTGCTGGCATTGTTTATAGCCAGTCTGCTCAAGTGGGATGCCTTATTAGATTAGAGCCTAATCATCAAGCACAGGTTAGTATCAACAATTAACAGGACTTAATTTTCAAAATATTGTTTCTCCAACAAGTATCCCATGCTGCATTGCAATTTTTATAATAGTTACTTACTTGATAAACCCTCGTATAGGTTCTTTTAAAAAATCTGATTTTAATTAAATATGCTTCTACCAAATATAATGTGACTAAATGTAAAGTTTGATCTGTCTCCTATGGCTACATGTAAATATAATCTCATGTGACAATACCATTATGCAAAGTATTCCTGGTTCATAACGTTCTGCACTAGATTTTGATAATCTGACTTGTGAGCTGTGCGAACAGTCATGGAATCTTATATACCCGATTACAGTGAAAGTGGCCAAATTTTGAAATCCATGTAATTCCTACCGAATGAGTTCATATATTACCATCCAGATACTCTCTGATTCTCCAACTTCAACTCCCAATACTCCAATAACCATTTGCTACTCTGGAGCTGTTGGATAATCTGATGGTAATATATGAACTCACTCGGTAGGAATTACATACCAGATTTTGAAGTCTGGGCACTTTCACTGTATTCTTCTATATTAGATTCTACGATGTCCTGTTCATAATGTGTATAACAATGCACTACTGCTTATGTGAATACAGGAATCATGATTCACTTTCTCTAATTTTGCAGATGTATCGCTTAACAATAAGAAGTACAAAAGAATCTGTATCAAAAACTATATGTGATTTATTGGAAACACAATTCTAGAAGTGAAAGTGTGAAAAAGGATAGCCCATTCCAAAGAATTTATTGAAACTTGACTATGAAATTTTTCTGCTATTTTATTACAAGATTAAAAGCAGCTGAAAGTGGAATTATAAATTGAGATGAAGGATTTTTTATTTGAAAATTAGTTTGTAAGAAAAGACACCTCAGTTCCTGTCTGTGCAAATTTGTCATTGTGGCTCTGTTGAAGTCATTCTTTACACATGTTTACTTACAAAATTATAATTAGATTACACTATAATATTAGAATAGATGATTTTACTTTCACTTTGTATTTATAAATTTCTGTCTGCATTATCAGAGGTGCACTGTCGTTCTGATATTTGTGACATTTAAGGTGCTTCTGATTAATTATAGCACGGTAGTGAGAACAACACTGAAAAACTTGAAAGTGTTTATGCTGATAATGAATGGGTACTTGATTAACTTGTAATATATATATATGTTTATCGGTTGTGTAGAAAGTCAAAAATTTAAATATCGCGGTTGTTGTGATTTTGAGTTACTTACAGGCAAATGTTTAGTAGATTTGCAGTGACCATGCTAGTAAGAATTTATGCTTGAGTAATAGTTATATCCATTCAGGTATTTGCAGTTATGTGTAATTATAATACTACATATATGAGAATTAGAACAATCAGTTAAATTAACTGAAGGCTTAAATCTTTCTAGGCTAAAATCCTAGGTTATTGTCAATAACTGTAAATTTCTCAAAAGCACCTATTTTGGAATACAAAAGCAATATAAGCTACTTGTATGTGCATGCAGGTCTTACTTGGTAGTAATTTCATTTACATGCAGTTTGCTAGTTCCATAAGGAACCAGTACTGCTGGACCTGCTAATGGTACTATATAAAATGTACATTTAGTGAAATGTGTAGAAATTTAGTTACTTGTACAGTATAGAGTAGTTTGTAAATGGTGTTTAGATTCTAGAGAGAACGATTCTTGTATTTGTTGAAATATTGTGTTGTACAATGTCAAATATTGAAAAAAATATAAATGTCTTATTCTTTAAAGTAATTTACTATGTTGTTTCTATTTCTGCAGTATGTTCAACCTTGGCTGTCTGCTACATATTTATCATGTAATAACCACAACTCCAATTAAGCCAAGCAACCGAAAATGGGAGTAACCTATTTAGTTTACTACCAAAATAAAGCCAAAATCTTGTACCTAGATCAATAACATAACGGTGTATATTTACAAGTTATGCTCTGCAACAGTACAGTACTAAATGCTAGTTAGTGACAAGTACTCCGATTTTCATAATATATAGTCATTTATCCTACTTATTTTAAGTATGGATAAATTTGATTACGAAAAGGAACAAATGCTTTCGTTGCTCGGGCTATTTCCTTTAATTTTGACATTTTCTGTTGCCTGAAATAAACCTTTTATCTGACAAATAGTTGTTCTTTAGCCCAAAAGAGGCAGTCTTTCCTCAATGTAAAAACGATCAAACAACTGTTCACATAGATCATTGGAGTATGCCTTCAATATTTGGAATAATTTGCTAAGTAATATTAATTATTCTCATGGCAAAATATTTCTAGACAGATGTAACAGGGTTTGATGGGCAATATTTTAAATTAGCTACTGGTTTCCTATCAAAATAGATATCCTCACAAAACCCATCATTCAGCATGTCATAAGTAAGTATTCTGTATACGCAGCTTAGGATAATTAGATCCGTGAATTTACCATTACTTAATGGTCACTAACAACCATAATTGGTATATCTGTACTTGCTGAACATATTGAGACTGCTTCATCATTTTCAAACTCAGGCCTACCTAACCGGCATCGACTCCAACCATCAATCTGCATACCTGGACCTGTTTCCTACTATTTAAACCCTTTTTCTGGGTTTTGCATGGAAATTCCTGTGACTCGAACCGTCATTTACACAGGAATTTCCATGCAAAACCCGGAAAAGGGTACGAATGGTATGAAACAGGTGTTCGAGTGCAGATTGACGGTTAGAGTCCACACTGGCTAGGTAGGCCGGGGACTTGTGGTACGGATTTTTTTTCTAAAATTCCACTTATCAAATAATGAAGACTAATTTCAAACTTTTGGATTTATAGCCTTTGCAAATACATATACATTTACCTTAGTTTCTCTTCATTTTAATTGTGAAAGTTAGAAAAATTAATTATTACCAAATAACAATATTAAAAAGTGGCTGTTTGGGGCGACTTAATTTATAAGTTATACTCTGTGGTTAAGTTTGTGTAGTTAAATGTACATCAGGATTATGAAACATTTACTTAATAACTTGTATTTCACATAATTATGTAATCAACAAGGAAACCATTCTCGAGAAACTCACTTTCCAAAACACAAACTTTAAAATATAAAACAAACAAACAAAACTGAAACTTCAAGTTGAAAATTTACGTCCAACAGGGATCTCTATTCTCTAATATCATGTCTCATTTTTTTGACATTTGTTCAGTTTTTAAATGATCTCCTAAAAATATGGGTGTCAGAAAAAAAAAAGAATATTCAGGCAGTTGAAACTTGAATGGTCAGATGATTAAAGCAAAAGTTTTATAATCTGAGACACCGTTAATATATATCTATTTGAAGCTAATTTTGGTCAACTTTCAGCTTTGTATCTACAGAAGTATTGGAGTTATTTTTTTTGTTAAAAATTGTCTTTTTAAAAAGGTTAGCTATTACCCAAATTGGCCATTTTACTATTACATAACTTGTGTCTGATAGGAAAAGTACAGTTTCATAGTTTTCCAGTTACATTTCTAAAAATGTACACTCTTGTTAATGTGTCACCTTTTCATCGAACTGTTTAACATTTGTCAAGAAGTTTCGAGTTCCAATAATTTGTGCCAAAAGGCATTCGCTAAGTAAGTTTTTCATATATAATTGTCTGTGGTATATTGTTTTAAAACTGTCGTATCATCATGATGGATAGAAACAAAATGCCTTCTTACAGATTGAGATACATGTATTGTACAATATGCTCAACTGAAATCACAATATTTAAAACCTTTTATACAACACAACAGACAAAAATGTTCATAAAACAATTTCTTTCAAAAAACACATACTGATTAAATCAGTAATACAAATAGCTATTTTCAACAAGGCTATGATGAGAATCATCATGACAAGCTGCCTAAACTGTTTGGGCCCCAAATAATTGCGTAGTATGACAATTAATATATTTCAAAAAGCTTAAACTTAAGAAATTTCATTCTATAAATAGACAACTGATTAAAAGCCCATTTTTTGGCTTGTTTTACAATAAAAAATCAATAAGAAATGTTGATTATATGTTAACAAGTTTTCAAATTTTTAAAACAGTTGCATTATACTAATTTGGACAAAATGATAAAGGAAAGCCAGCTTACTTTTAAGTATAAAGCTGTTTAAATATAGTCCTATAACCAGTAGTATATATATTATATATATTATATATATATTA
>JAOXYB010068833.1:0-24245 GCA_028565635.1 Phoronis ovalis
TATTCTAATTTTTTAAAATGTCATACTGATGGTCTCTACATTACATGCAACACTGAATTTTTATTTTGCACCATATATTTTAAAACAATGCTCTAATTGTGATTTTATAGTCAATTTGGAAAGATGATTTTATGCCCAAAATGAAGGATACATTATATAACATTCAAATGGCCCTTAAACGGTCCCTGAACCCACGGCGATTACGCAAGGGGACACCCTTGCTGGACTCTCCCCCGCATGTATCGTCACGGCGTGCGAACTGCCTCTGGCAGTCCTGGTCCTAGACACATAATTTACTATAAACGCACCCCCCCTTTTGAAAAAGTGTCTGACGGCCCTGAATGTATTTATTAAAATATAAAATTTATTGCCAAAGTTTTGCAGGTAGTTTCCTTGGTAAATGTAATTTTTTTTTACACACGACTCACGATATGTTGTTAATTCTACAGCAATACATACCTTCTTAAGAGGAACTATAATTGGTGACAGGGCACTTTTTCTTTTCTATTTAAATTTCTGTTAACGAAAACGTTTATTTATCGCTTTCCACACTCGCCTCAACTTGTTCTCTTTCTATACAATTGGTTTCGCTGAATGTAGACTTGTAATTTAACCTTCAAAAGGCATGCTTTGTTAGTAAAATACTTTCTGTTGGAATATGCTCCTACAAAATGTTTATTACGAGCAATATTTAATACAAGAAATTTGTCACGTCTATAATGCCTATCCAATGTGTAGGATTATATTTTTTAACATTATTGGTCTTTTACATTAGAAAAGAATAGAATATATCATGCATTATAATCTGGTTTATCATTGTGGGGTACTCTTATTCAAAATAACTGCATCTGCTGTCTGATGTGTTACCTCCTGGGGAGAACTGACCATACTTTTAGATGGGTATGTGCAGCCCAAACTCAAAATACCCACCCATTTTTAAGGATTTTAGTCTTAAAAAGTGACCCATTTCTAAGGTTTTCTGTCAAAAAAAGGACCAATTTTTTAGGTTTCTTGAAAAATTTCCCTGGAATTGCTACTTTTAAATAAAATAGGAAAAAACGACATATTTTAAGGTTTGTTGAAAAGTGGACCAATCTGTATTGGCATTTCTGTGAAAAGTCAATCCATTTTTAGGGATTAACTTGTGAAAAAGTGACTCATTTGGGCTACCAACCTATGGCCTTCTTAGAACCACCTTTGAATCGTCCCAGTAGTGCTTCGTCTTTGCGGCTATAAACACAAAGTGAATGCCTTCTCAAGAACAAATATGGCCACAATTCGGCCATGTTGGAAGTGATGTGGGTCAATATTATGCATAACCTGTACTTACTCTGTATTGAATATGGAGCTAAAAACTGACGCAGTTATTGTGAGACAAATAGTGTTACGTACGGTAAAACATGTCGAAGATTCGTAGGAGCATTTGATCTACTTGTCAAGGTCATTTTAAAATCAGCCTATTACTCCCACCAACCTAAGGCTATTCTAGAACCACCTTTGAATTGTCCAGGCACAGCTTCATCTCTGTGCCGATAGAGGTAATGTTATGTGCCCCTTGGGAACAAACATGGCCACCAGTCGGCCATATTGGAAGTAATCTATGTCAAAATTACACATAGCCTGTACTGGTACCTGTACTTACTCTGCACCAAATAAGAAGCTGATCGGATAAAAACTGAAGCTGTTATTATAACGTGCCCTTTCAGGAACAAACATGGCTGCCAATCAGCCATATTGGAAGTAATCCGGGTCAATATTACATATAACCTGTACTTTGACCTGTACTTATTCTGTACAGAATATGGAGCTAATCGGATAAAAACTGAAGCAGTTATTGTGAGACAAGTGTTACACATGGCAAAAAATGTTGAAGATTCGTAACGGCATTTGACCTACTTGTCAAGGTCATTTTAAAATGTCACCTAGCCTATTACGGCCATCAACCTATAGTCTTCCTAGAACCACCTATGAATCGTCCAGGTATTATTATGACGTGCGATCTCGTGAACCAACATGGCCACCAGTTAGCCATGTTGGAAGTAATCCTGGTTAATATTACATATAATCTGTACTTTGTCCTGTACTTACTTTGTACCGAATATGGAGCTAATCTGATAAAAGCTGACACAGCTATTGTGAGACAAAGAAAGTGTTATGCACGGTAAAAAATGTCAAAATATCGCACCAGCATTTGACCTACTTGTCAAGGTCATTTTAAAATGTCACCTAGCCTATTACACTCACCAACCTATGGGCTTCCTAGAACCACCTTTGAATCGTCCAGGTAGTGCTTCATCTTCGCGGCTATAAATGCAATGTAACATGCCCTCTCGAGAACAAACATGGTGCCAATTGGCCATATTGGAAGTAATCCGGGTGAATATTATATGTAATCTGTACTTTGACCTGTACTTATTTAGCTCCGAATATGGAGCTAATCAGATAAAAACTGAAACAGTTATTGCGAGACAAAGAAAGTGTTACGCACGGCATAAATGTAGAAGTTTTGTAATGGCATTTGACCTACTTGTCAAGGTCATTTTAAAATGTCACTTAGCCTATTACGCCCACCAACCTATAGCCTTCCTAGAACCACCCATGAATTGCCCAGGTAGGGGTTTGTCTTTGCGGCTATAAACGCAATGCTACATGCCCTCTTGAGAACAAACATGGTTGCCAGTCGGCCATATTGGAAGTAATCTATGTCAAAAATACACATAGTGTGACCTGGACTTACTGTGCCAAATATGAAACTGATCAGATAAAAACTTAAAGTGTTATTATGACGTGCAATCTTGCGAACCAACATGGCTGCCAGTTGGCCATGTTGAAATAATCTGGGTAAAAATATTTATATAATACTAATTGTAATAAGTTAACTTTTTATGCGGAGGCAAAGGCTTTTTATTGGTTGTCAGTTTGTCCAGTTGTTTGACGAGCCTCACTCTTGTACATTGTGGGTTTTGTTCTTACAGTCTTTCTTAGTTGAAGACAGATCTGGTGCTATCACATAAACATTTTGTAGTCACATGATACCAATGGCAATGATGTATGATGAAACATTTACCACCATAACCACACTTGTTTGCTGTCAAGTTTCATAATCAGTGCAACATAGGTTAAAATCATGCTTAGTTCATCTTGTGTATTGATTAATCAATGTTGTTTACCTTGTTTGGGGTTTCTATATTTTTTTTTTGATTCTTGCTTTATCTAATATTTTTATAAGAATCAGTTTCTGTTGTTTTTCTTATTAAATTTATGGTTTGGAATGGGAAAACTGGTTGAGCAAGTGTTTGCAACTTGAAGACATGAAACTTGCAGAGATTTAATATTATAACCTGGCCAGGTTGAAAGTAACCAAGAGGTCATCAATCCATTAATGGGCCGAGCAATCATGTCTACATATTAAGGCTTTTGTTTAATTCTGAAGCAAGTGATGTTCAAATCGCAGTCCTTTTTAATTTTTTTCCTCATATTATTAGTGTTTAATTTTTAATCTTCAGAAGTATCCTAAAATAATCATTTAAATTTTCAGAACACATGAAGTACTACTTGTCTACTAATCATACAGCACTGAAATTGATTTTTTCAGAGTTAAAATTGTTAGCTGGAATCAAATCTTGATTGCATGCTGCTACACACATCGCTCTGGGTGGTATACAAAATCAGCAAATTAGCAAGCTTTTTCAAATTTGTTTTTCCTCCAATTAGGACTTAATTGTGCTCTAGACACATCATTAGGAAACCAGTAGTTATCCAAACCTATAAACCAGTATGCTCATGAGTAAAACCCACAACATGGCAAAAGGATAGTTGGCAGAAGACCCTGAGGCAAAAGACAATGTGGCCCATAATCTATGGGCATCAGCTCGTATCTATAAATTACACTTCCTGAATGAGTAATTATTTTCATGGTCACCTGTAAAGTTGCCATTTGGGTTATAATTTAAATTCTAAAAACACAAATTCGAATGGAAGAAAGTTAAAAGCTATGCAATGTCAGGATAAAGATGAAACTTAATTAAAGAAACTTATAAATAATTATACAAGTCATGTAGAGCTTGAAGCCAAGTATGTGGATGTTAATGTTTTCCAGATACATATAAAACAGTATGTAATTAGTCCCAGTTATACAAATATTGACAGGTGCTCTATTTAATTCCAGTCACCCTAGCTATAGTCATCATACCTGAACAGTTGACTTCGTCACTACCATCCCAACAGTCTGGTTCTCCATTACAGAGTAAGCTGCTATTAACACAACTTCCATCTGAACACACATGATCAAACATGTTGCACTGAGGCAAGACACATGCACCATTTTGTAAAATTACATCATCAATTGCAAATATGAACTCATTGGTTCCACGTACTACTTCAAACAATACGTTTTTTGTTCCAGAGGAAATTGTTAACTGGTTGTTAAGCCAGATTCCTACAGATGAGTGATAATATTCCCTTCTCCAAACTGTGACCAGAGCGGAATCAAGGAAGGAAGATCTGTAGAGATTAAACTGTGATTTCACAGATGTGGGAGAGAAACTGGAACCGGAATTGGCATAATATGAGAATGTCAAGCAGCTATCTGTATCATTAGAATTCACAGGTAACATGATGCGAGAAGTCATTCCTTGTCCTAGAGTAATAGTCTCAGAATACAGGTAATTCCCATTTGTACCTAAAAACGAAGTAAAAACTTTTTAACATAGCCATATGAATGGACTACTTTAAGCAAAAACTTCAACTAATTGATTGCTACATATGTGAGAATGGTAAGATGTCTTTAAAAAAAAAGAGTATTTTAGGAAAAAGTTTGTCAGTTCTAGAAATGAAAACAAACTAAAAAAATATGATTATGAGTTCTACTCCAGTCTTTAAACCTTGAAAAATCCTTACCATAAGTATGGTCTTCTTTTGGGTATAAATAAGCATACAAGTCAGATCGTTGTTTTGGTGATCTGAGTGACCAGTCAAAATCATCTGATGTGTCTTGTGTAAACAAGCACAAGCCATTTTCAAAGTTGCAGTCAGCAGGTGAATCTACAAAGCCAATGTTAATACACATAATTGCTAAACTAGACCTGAATAGCTGAATTTGTTGTGTAACCATAGTACAACCAAACTTAAATCATAATACAACCAAACTTAAGTTTCTCCAATATAAACAAAAACCTCAACAGAAGAGACATCCTGCCTCTACAACATCCCCATTCAGCCTCAATTTTACATTTCATAATGTGCCTGTGGATATATATTCATTCAACTAGTAGGAAAGTTATTCCACTTTGTAAACTTCTTTTCTCATTTCAAAAGTTCTTTAGCAAGATGCTGTGAACTGGGAAAATTAATATATTCGCATTTGCCTATGTGCTACATTGGTCGGAGCTTCTTGTTTGATAACCTGATATCCATGGTGATACAAATAGTTATAGTTACCTTATGATTTAAACTATTAAATAAACTTTTCAATAACAACAGTGCACCGCGTGATGTCAAATAAATAACAATTAGTCTTTCTGTTGACTTTCACCAGACCCCAAAAATCAAGATAATGTTTCTACCCTAGGTAACACTAAAAAAACAGGCTCATATTTATACCAAATCCACGAAATACCATACCCATATTTATACCTCTTCTTCTTTACATAATTGCAGGACCATTGTTTAAATGGTATATTTGCAATGAAGTGAATAAAAAATTATATGAAATCCGTGCACAAATCCTCAGGAATTAACATATTAAGTACAAAATCAACACATATACAGTTATATAGTTTTTATTGTGGATACATTTCTTGAAGTCTTCTAGGGACCTCTGATCAATTGCATTCTGTGGAAAGTTATTCCATAGACGAATAGTATCTGCAGGGAAGAAGGGTCTAGCTTAGCATACAGTATTGGATATCTGAGGGTGTGTCCTCTGGTTGATACTTGTTGTGTGCCTGGTGGACTGATGTGGCATGTGTTGTTAACAATCTTGTAAAACATACCGAGTTTGGCATTTTTGGGTCTTGACTGTAAAGTATCCCAATTTAGGTCTTCTTCATCTCTGTGGCACTGCTAAATCTTCTGTAATCTGATGTGAGTAATCTTGCAGCTCTGTTTTTTAGTGATTCAAGTTTATCGATATTTTTTTATATATGTTACCAGACTTTATAGAGTGGTCCCAACACAACCGGCATACTCCATAACATGTCTTTCTAGAGCAGTGTAAGCTTGACTTTTAGCTTCAGGGCTGCATGAGTGAATATTTCTTTTCAAGAATCCCCAAGTCTTGTTGGCTTTCTTGGACAGTACAGATTAGTAATATGTTCATTCCATGAGAGGTTTCCTGTAAAATGTGCACCAAGATATTTCGCAGAGGTGACATTCCTTAGAATGTGGTCGTGGATATTGTAGTTAGTCAGTCCAGTAGATCTCTTATTTGTGATAGTTAGAGCATTACACTTTTCAGGATTAAATTTAAGTTGCCACTTTTCTTCCCAGAGCTGGAGTCTGTCGAGATCTTTTTGAAGACACTGTGCATTGGACGAATTTTAAATGACACTGTATCAGATGCAATCATCTGCAAATAGCCTGGCTGTTGCTTCAACACACTTGGGGAGATCATTTGTGTACATCAAGAATAAGAGGGGGCCTAACACAGTACGTACCTGAGGCACACCAGATATTACTGCAGCTGAACTTGAAGATTTACCCTCAAGTACCACTCTTTGTGTTCTGTTCTCCAAAAAGCTTCTAATCCATTTACTTAATATCCATCTAACACTATAGTAATGTAATTTATAAAGGAGACGATTATGTGGAACAGTGTCAAATGCCTTGGAAAAATCCAGTAGCATAGCATCAGCTTGAGCACCATTCTCTCAGTGTTGAGCAAGATTATTTATTGTTTTAAATGATGAGCGGGGTTTCACATGAACAATGTTCATGTAAACCATGCTGTTGATCTGTGAGGACATTGTGAGTATCTAGGTGATTCATTACATTAATTACTATGTACGACGTGCTCCAATAGTTTACATGTTATGGAGGTAAGGGATATGGGTCAGTATGTTGATGCTTTACTTCAATCACCTTTCATAAATAGTGGACTGATATCTGCATGTTTCTAATCTACAGGGAGTACCTGGAGTAGATCAATTTGTTATGTATTGAGGTTGATTGACAGGCAACTGCAAATAAATTGGCATATATTACAGCTACTTACGAACACAAATTTCATCTGATCCTTCTTCACAATCTACTCTGAAGTCACATAGATGACTGTTGTCTAGACATTCCCCAGGACTTAAGGGGCAGTAGAAAGATCCATTAGGACAAGCTGTAAACAAATACCACATTTTTTTTATTCGAGATAAACTGAAGCTGACTTTTGTGCTACAGAATATGAACTAGTCTGCTATATGGCACAGACAAAAGTTAACAAACATCATGCACTAATCGTTCTATAATTTGAAAATTAAGTTCTTATTAAACAGAAACTAAGACAATAATTAAATACAACAATTATCCCTATTGCAAAATTATAATTATAAAATATGGCACGTACTAATAAATTGTTGTAGGTAGAACTTAAATTTTTTTGAAAGTTAGTTTGTTTGAATTTAGGGAAATTATTGATGGTACTGAAAAAGGAGGATTTTACCAGTTGAATTCTTTGGACACCATTCAGACTCTGAATTCTTGTTATTTTCCGAGTTAAGGACAATCTTTAACTAATTTGGCTGTTAATTAGTAAAAAAAATCACGTAATGTGGGTGAAAAAAAAAGAACTACTTTCTTTCATCATGTTGAATACATCATTTTTTTCTATACATCATAAGTATTTGTGCGTAATGCAAATGTCAAAAAGCAGCTGTAAAAATTGGAGATCCACAAAATAATTAATCTTTTGAACAGCATAAGGCACTACACAATATCTTTATATAATTTGATCAAATTGAATAATCATCAAATTAATTGTAACTTTTCACATTTCTGTCTCCTCATTAAACAGTGTTGCCAATCTTCAATCCAGAAGATCTCCATGATATAAACATGGTGACTTCTGTGTAAATAAATTTAACACTTGTTGCTAACGGAAATAGCTAGA
The DNA here is from genome assembly GCA_028565635.1 of Phoronis ovalis. Lineage (NCBI taxonomy): Eukaryota > Metazoa > Phoronida > Phoronidae > Phoronis > Phoronis ovalis. The sequence continues at coordinate 8,099 of JAOXYB010068833.1, forward strand.
TGGAAGCACAACGTTGTCGTTAGTTTAATAACTAAAATGATAGAATTCTACATTTTCTTTATTACAATGTTTGTGTCGTTAATCTTTTTTGAAATTTAAAAAATATGTAAGAATTTTAGCCAACATCCATGCCCTTAAAAAGATTAATGCCATCAAATATTGCGATTAGTGTGAGAAAACTGCACATGCCAAAAAAAAAGACAGTATATTACTGTTTCCAGAGTTATATTGTTTTAAAGTTAGGTACTTTTAAAGGTATGCAATTTAATCTTCATCATAACAACACATTGATATCTTAGTTTGCAGTTCCATTTGATTCTAAAATTATTATGAGAAAGAAATCAGCACTTAATAAGAAAAAAAAAGGTTGACAAAAAAAAATCTCACAGCAGGTAAAAAACTTGGAAAAAAGATCGCAAACTTTCATAGGAGTGGGTAATAAAAGCTTACCAAAGTTACACTTTGAATTCGTCACATTGATTTCATCAATGGCAATGTAGTCTGGATAGTAATAAGTTGATTGTAGTTTTCGACTTTCAATAACAAATTCATAAGCTTCAGGTGGTATGTCAACTAGTATACGTTTCCATTTATTCCTTTCAGTATATTCACTCATAGTCCAGAGGGTGTTTTCTTGTCCAATCCGGTTCACAGACAGTACACTCAGTGTTTTCGTAATTTTAACATTATTCCTCACTTGATAATAGAACTCAACACATTTAGATGAGTTACTATATAAAAATGGTGAGACTACCCGGATTGTGCCACCATTATAGCTGTTATAGGATCTGGCATAAAGATATGGACCTGGAATATTAAAAAAAATTGTTTAAATAATCACTATTTCACATTATTTATTCATTTGCATGTGCTTCAGTTTACAACAAAAGTACCTGGAATTTAAATGGTGGCAGAGGTTTAAGGGCCAGTTGCTCAAGGGATATGAATTTCAAAGCAACACAAAAAAGGACCACATTTTTGCATATTTAGTGGACAAACCCCCATAATGTTTTCTTTGATCTATACTGTACTGCATAGGAAGATAATGAATATTGACACATTTTGTATGACTTGTATGGTATTTGTTAGTGGTAATTATAAAACACTGCATCTAATCTGATCTTATAACATACATGATGAAGGTTAGACACAGAGATAGAATCAGCTGTAACTTAACTGTCTAATAATGTATTTTTGCTTTTATACAATGTAATGCAGTTGCTTGCACTATGTTATGGGAATGGGAAACTATGTATATATTAGATGTACTTTTAAACTGTACTTTCTACCTAATGTATTAAGTTTGCCATTATTAAATGAGTATCTTCCAACTTCCAAATTTTATTGTTTTTATGCAGCTGTAATTATATAACAGTGCAGGTATTGTTCCCATATACTTTAATTGAATGCATGCCAAAAATGACCAGCCAGTTTGAGGACTGAACCTGGGTCTTAATCCAGTTATTAAACCATGGATACTCTGCTATAAAGATGAATTTCGTGCATAATTTGGCACATCAATATGTACAATTGGCACGGTAATATGTACTTTTTCTCCCTTTTCCTTCCTTTTCAAAATGCTATAATTTGAAAATACCTTTTATCAAACTGATAATTTTCTTTTGTGTAGGGATCTAGATACAGTTTCAATATTTTCTCACCAGTTATTGAAAAAAAACCAAGCCAGCACAAAAAATCAAATGTATGGTAAAGACATAATTATCTTGTGTGACCGACAAGAAGGAATTTTCATCTAAACATCATGCAAGATATTGTAAATTAAAGTATTTATTACCAATGAAGTAAAAAGGTAAATTAATTGCATACATATATGCCATAAGTTAAGTTTACATGATCTGTTACCTGATTGCTATAGCCACATAAGGTATTGCCACAGTTTGTGATGACAACTTATTCATACAAAAACTTAAGGTCATAATAATAAAATTAAAATAAAAACATCATCAAAAATAATACTCATGTCAATATCGTCACTAGTTACATAAATCACTATTATAACAAATTTTTTTGCTCACATTATTATATTCCTTGACAACTTCTGTGCAAATTTTAAACTAACTTTTAAAAATATTTACAGTGATGCAACATAATTTGAACAGATAAGTTGTACATATCAAATTTTGTTACATCAAGGTACAGTCTGAATAAACCCATCCATTAATTAGTGTTCGGTGCCTTCTCAACTAATGTTTGGGCTTAACCATAGTCAATTCTTGTTATATTCCTTCCATTTTTAAAAACTGTCTTTTTATCTAGGTTGCATTGCATTGTATGATTGTATTTATTGTATTGCATTTGCCGTTTTCTGTGTGGGCAGCATAATCATGATGAAATTTTTATGAGCTATCTACTGACGTAATATTATTAACTAGCAATGAAAAACGTCATACCTTGAAATGTTATGATTACATAGCTCACTTCTAGTCGATAAATTCAGGGTTCTTTGAACGCATAGAGAGAGAAAGTTTGAAATACAGCAGTGAGTTGAATTGATCTGATCATAGTTGTTCGATTTTATTCACTTCCCAGTCTCCGCAGCCAGGATCGGTTACATAACAATAAGCTTTTTGCTTAAGTGGACTATAGATAAACTATGGCAGGACAGAATGTGTGTGATCGAACTATTGTGCTAGCTACCTGCTCAGTCCTATTTTTGTAAGTTGCAATTTGATTGGTGTCAAGATTTTCGTGAAGACTGCATATACAAATAAAGGGATTATCATTCTTCTGTTTTTCGAGATAATAAACAAAAATCGACTATGATTAAGCCCAGATGTTAGTTGAGAAGATATGGACACTAACAGATGGATTTATTCAGACTGCTCAAGGTAAAGATTTGATGTAACTTACTACGTCTGCCAAATGGATCAGGATATTCGTAGCCAGACTGCCAATAATAACCATTCATCGATGTAGTTGAGTAATTGCATGAATTATAATCATTAAATGTGCAGTTTCCATTCAGATATATATCTGTAAGAAGATAACAATTAATTTTATTTTTCCTATAAATAAAAGAACACAATTTGTCATTTTGAAACAGAATGCTTGTAGGCTTTTTTAGCTCAATACAATAAGATAATAAGTACAAAAATGATAATTACCAGGGCATGCCCCATGAGTAATATTCATATCATCAAATGAAATTCTTTGCAGATGGTCAGAAGAATTCCAAGAAACATCAAGAACAAGACTGAATGTACCACTTGGTATTGGTAAACTTGTAGCATGGAAGACAACATAATCACTTAAGTTTCCATATCGCTGCCACAATATTTCATCCATGTTAGTATCGGTATCGATATAGTTCAAATACAAACTGGTACTATAATTATAACCACGTGCTGAGTACTGAAAAGTCAGGCAGGCAGATTCCTCCAATGTGTAGAATGGGGACCTCAGAGCTGCACTAGTACTGGTACTTACAGGTCTAAGAGTTGCTGTTCTAACTAAAAAATATTAGATGCAACTCTCAGTATAACATATGCTTATAACATTTTACTTGGATATATGTAATGACTATTATATACATGTTATGAATTTATAAGAGCCATAAAAGTTGTCTGAAATCAACGATTTGGAGCTGCTTAATATATACTATATGAAGAAAAGATACTAAATAACACTGTGTAGAAGTCATTTATGTTGCACACCATCTTGAGCATCTTTCCAGTACTTTACTATATATTTGCTCAATGAGCATATCTATTGTATACCAAAACAAGTCAGAAGAAAATCATTCATTGATGAAATTGTATCTTACCAAATGCTCTCTTTAATTTATTGTAGTATGTAGAAATAAACCAGGATCCAGGTAGATCACTTCGGTAACCACAGAAATCATCATCAAACGTACAAATAAGTGGATGGACTGAAAATAAACATATTAAGCTATCAATGAAATGATAGAACACTAATTTCAAAGTTTTATCACAAATTTATTTATCATTTTTTATACTTGTTTAACATTGTATAAAACTTTTGAAATATAATATTAACAGCTATTTAATTGTTTTGCAATATTTGGCAGAAGTTAATTATAGTAATGTGCATTTTTTATAAAATTGAATATGTTGTGTCAACTCTTGAAGTAAATTTAAAATTCCAAAATTTGTTGTAAACCCACTTACCTATCATGGCATCTTATTCCTACAACAAACTATTAATATAGAAAGTTATTGTTTATAATAAATTAATAATAAACAGTAGCCTAAAGAGGAATCAATTGAAAATGAAGGAAAAAAAATAAATTTTCATATTTGCTTACCACATGCTATTTCATCTGTGTAATCAGGACACTGAGCAATACCATCACATCTCGAGATATATGATAAGCACTCTCCTGTACCACAGCGGAACTCAGCTTGACCACATGCTGAAACAATGCAAACAACATGATTAATGTATGTAGATATGTATTATATAGTACATGGTTCTCTCAATATCTGAACGACAAATCTTTTTAAGAGTATCAGTATGTATTTCAAAGACTATAGGCAGATATTGTCAGAAGTCTGAAGGTCATACACCAAAACATTATGACAAACATGTATTTTATTATAAGAAAGTCCAGACATTCTGTTGCAGAATTTAAGGCATAAGGTACTGTAGGACTGTTTAAAAACTGCCTGAGATCTACAGCTATGTCATTATTATAACAAGCCCCTCAATATATACAGCAATAATTGTAATGGGTAGTTTTAAAATAGAAGATCTTATAGCTGTGATTGTGAAATACATATAATATAATTGTGAAATAAAACAGTCATATATTATTATAAACCCAGGCTCTGATACAGAGTAAATTTGTGACCGTTTTCTAAATTAGTGTCATTTCTTCCCACTTTTGAAATAGCAATTTGATGACCTAAACACTCCTAGCTTTATATGTAACAAACTAGGTCCTTACCACCTCAGGTGCTTGATAATTACATTCTGGTACTTGTTATTAACTATTTAATTTTGTGTTAAGACCCATCGGAAAACTTCAGATCTATTGTTTAAGATTATATATTTGACACGTTTTAATTTATGTTTTTCTTTTAAAAACATTGAAAACAAATATTTTCAATTTTTTGTAATTGTAAAAAATTGAAAAATTCTATTTAAATAATATTTATAAAACGAGGATTTTAAGGGAAAACATTCAGTTTGTAAATTTCTAATCATCACATATATTACCCCTATCTCATCTATATTAAATTATAAATTTTTTCTCAGATCTGCAAACTGTATATATAACTAGAGTCACGTGACAGCATAAACTATAAGAACACTTGCAATTAATGGACGGTTTATTTCTTACTTCAGGGAAACTGCATCCCCTATTTTAGAGAAGCTGGGACTGAGCTGGCTACAGTAGTTTTAGTGTTGAAAACTGATGAGCTTAATTCCTGGGTCTTGATTTTTATCAGAAAACAAATTTTCGCTCGCTCCATATGTTTAAATTTGTTATTTCTATGTTATTTCCCATTTTTATAACATTTGAGATATTTGTTTTTAAAAAATAACAGCACATGTCATGCTATGTTATGTTATAACATAATGATAATATAATGTTTGAACCATCTGTAAGATATATTTGAGTTTATTTTAGAGTCGTAAACATTGATTTAATATGTTGGACAACACACCGAATTATTTGTAATGGTTATTTCAATTTCACACATCCGATCACTTTAATCCCACCCTTATCACCGAAATGAATGATTAAGCTTTATTATCTTACAGTTGCTAATGATGTTAAAAAGACGGATTAAATTTAGTATGTAGGATTATTGTAGTAGGAACACTCAGTAATATCTTATACCCAGTACATTCAAATATGTTAATTCAAGCTCATACGGGGTAAAGCAAACAAGGAACAAAGAAACTGCCCCGAAACGCTCATAGCCGAGGAAAACGGTCAGGAATCCTTGACCGTTTTCCAAGAAACAAGAAACCTGATTTTCATAAGGCTTTCTCCCAGAAATGTTGTGACCGTGTTCTAGAAAACGGTGGAAACCCCTTGTATCTGTGCCTGAAACCATTTATAAACTACCCTTTTTTATGGACAATGGACTAATACAGCCAAGTAATTTTGTAAATACAGATCAAGAAACTGTTACAAAAATAGTTCAGATTCAGACATGAGTTTAATAATCCAAAATTGTTTAGTCTCATATAACTTATTTGGTATGTCCTACGTATACTTACAAGATAAGTTGCATGCAGAGGCTGAATAAGATATTTCGTCAATAGCAATAGGAGATCCAACTCCTTCAAATATGACAAAGTATGTCCCTGCTGGCAAAGATATCAAAGCTTTGTGCCAATTACTATCTTGATAAGCATGCTGTTGCCACAGTGATGAAATGGATCCATTCAAATGTTTCAAGTAGACCTTGATATAACTATTGTTCCAGTGAGTATCCATGTACCAATAGAATTCCATGCAACCTTCAACAGTATGATCTACAAGCTGGGACTGAAGATAAAGCTTATTGAACCATGATTTGAAGTAGAATCCTAAAAGAAGAGAAACAAAGAAAAAATAAAAATGACAGACAGCAGAAAACAATTCATAAAACTTTAATATTATCATAAAATGTTTCAATGCAGCAAGTTTATTAGTAATGTATTTCATGGGAAAAACTGCGAGTGAAGTGAAAGAATGAATGAAATAATTTTAGTTTTCAAAAAAAAGAGCAGCAAAAAGATGACATTTACTCCATGACATATAGGCAAATTATTGTCTGTTAATTCTTAATACAAATTAAAAAAATATATATTTAGTCTAAAACTTGAAAGCAATAGGTCTATCAGCAATGGTAGGAAGAGACAATCTGATCATTATTTGAGATCAGTTATATATACTGTGATTTCTCATAGAAAACAGTAATCTCAACCAATTATCTCTGCATGATTGATTCTCATAACACACAAAATATAGGACTTGTTTATGAACTATAGAATGTGTTATAACTTGTCTTACACAAATATGAAGTACATTTCATGTACATATTTGACAGAGTGTATTTCTTAAAATATTTGTTATTTGTATTTGTTTAAGGTAAGATTCAAGCAAATACGGCCAAAAAATTTGTTTTGAATGGTTACAAATCTCAAGAAAGTCACAACTCTTCTCGAAGGCAAAGGAAGGAACTAGTTCCATGCGCACACCACAATTTTTTTTTAAACATTGTCTTAAAGACTGATTTGAATAGATTATTTTAGTAAAAACACAAATCATGTTTTCACAATGTTGAAATTTACATGTTTTTTCAAAATGTATATTGGTACATGTTTTAACAAGAAATAAAATGTTAGTTATTACTGCATGCCTTGTACTTGTCTGCTGAGATAATAGATTGAGACCATTGGGAAATCTAAATTTTTAAGCTTTTGCACACATTATTTAATAACGTACAAGACTTCAAATCTATCCTAGTTACCTGTTTTACTTCCAAAAACATCATAATACGGAGGATACCCAGACCTTCCCATTGATGTATGTCCTCTTTTGCTAGAATATGCACATGTAGTTGAGTAATCCCCACTGAAACTGCAGTTCAAATTTGAAGCTAAAAATAATACATGGTAGTTTTGATAATAATTTCAAATGAAATTTAAGTTTTAATTAATTGTTTTTTGTTACAGCAGAGTCAATAAAATGATAACATGCTGAAATGAGCAAGTAATAGTAAACAATTATTTAATTGAATGAATCAATAATTTTAAAAATTAATAAAAATTAAAAGTAAAATCCAGTACATTGTTAAAATGCAAAATATCTTTGGTTTGGTAACTAGGTATACGTCAAGAAATTGTAGGGACTGTTATGAAATTTTATTGCAATAACAACAACTAAATGTAAAAAAAGTCTCTAGAAATATCCTGAAGGACTTAGTTGCCAGATAAATGTTTCACCAAGATAATTTGATGCAGCAGATCACAAACAGAGCACTCTTTGGTGATGCTGGTGGACAGAATTTCTTGTAAAGCTGCATGTGAAACAACTTACGACATTGGATTTCATCAGAATAATCTCCACAGTGATACACTCCATCACACACAAATGAAGAGCTGACACATTGACTATTGCGGCAAAGGAACTCTCCACAGCTGCAACCTATCAAGCAAAAACAGCAAAGTACAAGATGAGTGATCTGTATGTAGCTATGGGAAATCACCAACTATTTTTTAACACAAGGCTCCATATCAAATCGGGAGACTTGAGATTTGAGTACAATAGGACTCATCATAATAATCGGCAAGGAAGCCAAATCAGCTACTGACTTACTTTAGAAATATAATGCACCATATGCAAGATAGACAGAATATTGTATGCTTGTTTGTAGAAGTGCTATTTTAAAAACCAACACACAGTGCATCAAAACTGGGTTTCCTGTTACAGGTAAACATACCTGATTCATTACAAGGTGAATAATGAACAGATATTTCGTCAATGGCAACATCCGCATGATTCAAACCATGTGCACATCCTCTGCCTGTCACTTCAAATGCAACAACATAACTTCCAGGAGGAAGCTTTACTGCAGCTGACTGCCAATCAACACCCTGGTGTCCTTCCTTGACCCACAGAGTATAGTCATTATACTCTCTTTGTAAACCTCGTGCTGTAACTCGGAGTGTACCAACATCAGCTCCATACATATTATAGTAAAAGTGAAGACAGCCTGTTGACTTAAGGTTGAGCAATGGTGATTCTAATGTTGCTCTACTGTCATAGGGACCATTAACATACAAATAATAACCTGCAAAACAACATCTTTTAGTTATACTCTAAAATGTTTGTTTATTTTAAAATTAGATGGATACATATAATGTACAAAATGAGTATAATTTCTTTGCATTTACCTTGCAATTTATTTGAGCGTGTGTGTGTGTGTGTGTGTGTGTGTGTGTGTACCTACTTACGTACATACATGTCAAAATGCAGATGAAGCAATAACTGAATTTTTTTGATATATCTCAAATTTTCCATCATGAAAATATGTTTTAAATATTTGCCATTTAAAAAGTTTCCATGCTAGGGTAGGATATCTTTACACAAAACACGAAACTATTTCATGACAATAATGTTCTTGCCTGTTTCATTTCCAAATGGGTCTGCAGTAGGTCCAGTTAAATAATATGGTGTTGAACCAAAGTGTCTTTGCCATGTAGAGTATGGACTGTGTGAAACGATATTTCCAAGCATATAAGAACAGATACTATCCTCAAAGGAGCAATCGGTACTGGGAACTGAAATAACAAAAATACAGAAGTCAAAACAGCAAAAATAGATTTTTGGGAACCCCTCTGTATTTTCCATTCACTATATAGATATCATCTGCATTAATACTTAATATATTAATATATTAATACATCAAAACATTTCCAGGAGCAAATGGTAAGATTTAGATGTTTTTGTATTGTGTATCTATTTGTCCAACTAATACTTCAATACATGTGATGTGTGTGTAATTGTGTTATTTTTTGCTAAAGTTTGTAAACAGAAAGGCTGGCTATGCAGTAATATATTTGTACACAATTTGTACATACCGGAACATTCAGATTCAGTGACATTTACTTGATCAATACCAATATCACCCAATAACCCATCAGAATCCATAGAAGCAGAAAACACTATAGAGTAGGAACCAGGATGCAATGAAACACGAGCTGTACGCCATTGTTGATATAGATTTGCAGGTAGAGTCAACAAGTGCGTGGAGCCATTGATTTGGGAAAGTTCAACTTCTAACTGGCCCAAGCCATCAGTGAAAGTATACAAGAAATTCAAGCACCCTTCTGTCGACAGAGTGATTTCTGGAGACTGCAAAGTAGCTGTGGCAAGTTGATAGTCAATCAACTGATCATTTCCGTTTACACCATCGGTTGAATTAAGGAAAGTGGTATTGGTGGCATTACTGTAATAATGTACTCTGGCAAAACTGCCTGCAATAGTAACAATAAACATGTACATGATACAAGAACAAGTTGATATGAATTTAGACTTAAAAAAAACAGGTATTACATCATAATCATGTATCCAATCACAAATCAAGTATGCATAATTATGCATAAAGAAACAAGTTTAAGATGAATGTTTCGAGTATTTTTTTTTGAAATGTGTTAATTTGCATATTTACCTTAAACTTTAGCTTACTTATATATTCAACAGCTTTATGCACTCCGATAAAATGTACATGCATACTGTTACATGATTAATGCTAAAAAATAATGGTTACATCATGGCTGGCACAAATACATTTACATTACTAATGCAATAAACCAAATAAAAGAAATAACTAGTAACAAAATTAAGAGTACCCCATTTGTCAGGAGGATTAAAGTAGGATCCTGGTTGGTATCTCTGAAGATTCCATTCATAATCTGATGAGGAAGAACTAGATGTGTACATACACAGACTTCTTGTGAAAGAACAGTTAGCAGATGGGGCTAATTAACAAAAGACAAAAAAACAATTACTAATTATTTTTAAAGCATATTTTTCAGCAATGCATCTAATGTTAAGTACTAATTTTTACTGGAATTTTGCTTTCAGGATAAATATATTGACCATTAATTCATGAATTAACACACATGACAATTGCCTATTATCACTGTCTACTTACAACTCGGGCATCAACCAAAAGACAGGTCATCATACGACAGTACTGCGCTTACGCAACAACCTATTTTGCAAAGATGCAAAGAATCAAAGCATAATGTATGGGGAAATAAATGTTAAACATTAGCAATTTTGCCCTTAGCACATTGGCAGAAATAATGCCAGAGTATGATAATTAACCATAGAACAACTAATACGTACGGCAGTCTGTCTCATCAACAGAATTTCCACAGTTTATGATGCCATCACACGTATAAGATTCATGTAAACACTGGGTATTATTACACCCAAATTCATTACTTGAACACTCTGCAATTAGAAAATAAAAATTTAAATGCCAGAAATCATGTTTTATAACCCTATGTTTCAAGTATATTTCACCATGGTAATAATAATAATTAATGCCAAGTTTATAATTTTACAAAAGTTTGGATTTTCAAAAGATATAACGGTAATTAATTTCTAAATTGGAATATTATGTCATTATTATAAATTCTGAAGAGTACTTAACCGACACGTTGTTTTTACTTTTTCTGTGAATTATAGCATATTTTGAGATTTCAAAAATTGAACAAAATTATAACGTCTATATTTCATTGATAATAGTTATATTTCTGAAATTTAGTAATTTTTTGATGGTTTAATTTGGTTTAAAAAAATGATTATAGCAAAGAAATCTTTAAATCTTGCATGAAAGCTTTAAAATATCAAGTTTTGTATCTGGAAAAATTCAAAATGTGGCCACCAATTTGGATCATGCTGAATACAGCAAATTCTTAGTAATTATATTAAATGCAATAAATAGAGTAAATATAAATTAAAAATTGTATCGCAAGATTCACTAATGACCTAACCACTTCCTAAAATACATTTGAATTGAGTGATTATTTTTTTTAAGAACCGGACAAATGGAAAAAAACTCCACGTAATGACTTTCTGAATATAACTGAAATCACCAAAAGGGTGTGATATTTACATCTACCTTCATAATATTAAAGCAAAAAAATATTTAATATATGATTCAAAACTAAAATGTTAAAATTTTCCACTCAACTTATAACTACAAAACATTTATAAAGGTAGAGAAGCAGTGTACAATATTCCAAAAAATTGGAATCTCAATACCATTTGATATTGGGAGATAATAATGTAAAAGAACAGCGCCGTACAATTAAATAGTTAGCATACACAAAGCAGACAAGTTTAGTACTGCAAAGGTCATACTATTAGTTATTTTTATATCTCGTTTTCTGATTATTAACCAAATTTCTTCAAGTAACACATACTTAAAAATTGGCATATTTATTTCCTGTCATAGTGTATAAATCATGTGTCAACGTCTTATTATAAAATTAAAGGGAAACATCCTGAAGAGCAAAATGTCATTGGTGAGGTTCAAAAAGTGACACCAAGTAAAACTGTGATCATAAATTAAGTTCAATGATTTACAATATAAAAAAATGAAAAATGCTATATTTTAAAAAAGGGACAATTTTCATTTTCGTTATTCAACACTTACCTAATTCCGGACAACTGTATGCAGACACAGATATATCATCTATTGCTGTATATGAATTATAATTGTCGCCTTTTATTGCTTCAAAAATCAATGAATAAACTCCAGCTGGCAATGACAGTTGAACGCGATTCCAGCTAGTCTCGGATATGCCTTGCCCGTTGCTGATTAAATCCCATACTGTGCTGTTATACCCTTCACTAAAGGAATAAATGACTTGAAGACCTGGAAGTTTTACATCTGTGACCTGGTAGTAAATGTTAGGATCATGAAGTTTGTACATGAATTTCAAACATCCTGTACTATGCAAAGCAAAGGTACGTGAAACCAAGTAAGCTGAAGAACCATATAACCCGTATCGATTATTTAAAGCATAAAGGTACGGGGATGACGATGCTATAAAAAAAAAGATGGGATACATTTCAGAATGTATTTTTATAACAAGATAAATACAGCTGCAAGGCAGTATCACTTAACATGTAAAATGTGTACTGTATACTATTTGCTTTAAATATTTTTCAAAATAAATCAGTACAATTCAGTGCTAATATAATGAAGTACAGCACAAGACAACGCAATATAAGAGACGTCATATTGGTGCCAATAAATTTGCAAAAAAAATATATGTGCATTCTGTAAATATATATACAAGTATAAATAGATATATGCAACTATGAGACTTTTTTTAACCCCAATTACAACTATCAACAAAGCAATATTATCCAACTAAAACGGAATGTACAAAATTAATAAACTCTCTTAGCATATATGATTCATTACATTTGACGACTGTAGATTTTAGTATCATACCATCAAAAGTTATTCATTTTGAAAAATAAACTAAGTTTAATTTTAAATCAGTTTGTTTTGTAATTAAATAGAAAAAAAATAACTGATTCTTAAACATACAAAGAAAATTATAACAATACATGCAATAAACAATTTGTATAAATACCTAAATTTGGTAAAAACCCATTTGTCCAAGCATAGTTATAATAGCTTTGCCTTGTCGGTATTCTTGAGTAATTACATATATCATGATAATTGTTGAAAGTACAATTGGCTACTGGTGCTAAAAAACATAATAGTGAATATTTTGATTAAAATCACTACTACCTGCCTGTTAGGTGCACAATATATATTAGAAACAACCCTGAAGCCATACTTTGTACTGCTTACAAAGATAACTATGTTTGCAAAAAGCTGTTTTCTAACATGTTTACATACATTTGCAATACTTATAAACATAATAAAATTGTCTCAACTTTCTAGAGTTAATTATATTTATATTATATTTCCAAATATAACAATTAAATATTGTTAACACTGAAACAGGAATTTAATACATACGACAGCTTCTTTCATCTGAACCATCAGCACAGTGTTCAATACCATCACACACTTGTGTTGCATTAACACACTGACCATTACCACAAGGCACTGCATAGCTTTGACATGCTAAAATAAAAAATAAAACTGCTAGTACTTGCAGTAAAGAAAAAGAAAATCAATACAAAACATTACCAACTGAAGATATCAAGATAAGACAGCCATAACAATATGGATTTCTTACAATAATTTGCATTTTTCAGCACCATGTTGATTGTATCATCTTGAGATTTTTAAGTGTATTTCATTCATAAGCAAAATTTATCTACAGTAACTACTGTTTGAACACTTTGCCATAACTTGCGCTATAGTTTTCTTTACGTTCGACATTTAAAAATATATACAGCTAGATGAAACATTTTGAGTAAATGCCTCTTTCCAATCTCACATTTGTAAAATATCCTAACAGCATTACAGTGTTACATTTTACTTCTTATTTAATATGAAAAGACATACATACCATAACAGATTACTAATTAGAAGTAAATGCAAGTTCATATCTTTGAAATTAAAAATGACCAATATATATGTAATTGTTTCATTCCTTGTCGCACAGATCAGACACTTACCTGGAATGTAACAATCTCCATCCTTCACAGTTATCTCATCAATGGCTATATCTTGTAATGGGTAATAATAATAATAATAGGTGCCATTTGACACCGCTTTAAATTCAATATCATAGCTTCCCATTGGTAAGGTAATATTTCCCAGATACCATCTATTTCCCTGATCTCCAACTACCGTCCACAGCAGCTGAATAGAAGTACCAGTATGGAGATAGACATTTAGGCGATTTATATCTCGGCCCCAAGCATGGTAATAAAACTGTAAACATCCCGATGTGTTTCTTTGCAGAAAAGGTGATTGCAGGGTTGCTGTTTGAAATGTTCTACCATAGTTTCCTTCAGTGTATAGGTAGTACCCTGTAACAGATATATCAAAGTTGTTTTAATGTTTTCAATAAAACTATATCTTGTATTAGAAGAAAAAAGTTCAGTCATTGAAAGAGACAAATACATTAAGACTTTGGGATACATTGATCTGTATGTCTCATTGAAATGAAGAGATGACATGTAATAGTATATATTTTTGAAAAGATAGTTACTGTACTCTAAATTTAGCAAATGAAGAGATTATATAGTATGAATTTGATCATTTGACCTGATAAAAAGCCATTTTGTATTTTAAAACAGTTAAGTTTCAAAAATTATAAATAATCAAAGACCCCTCTACCTACAAATTAAAACTTTGAACAAATGAATTTCACATAATTATATAATTATCTACAAAAAGCAGTCTCAGATTTTTTAAACTTGTTTTCCTCAGAATTTCTGAATTTTTGAAATTTAAAGGTCAGGTCAAAATTAGCAAAACTGTGACCTCTTAACTTTATCACTTCACTTGGATTATGAAAATTTGAGAAAGATTTAGTTAAATAACAGTGTCACAGTATATCTCGAGTCCATACATCACCATTATTTACTGAATATAAATAACATCCACATTACTTACAAGTGTGCAAGTACTAAAAAAAATTCTACACTCTAATACTTTGCTGAATGATGCATTTCTTAGCGAAAAAAGAACATTATGCTTTCTGACTTTATTTTTGAAAAATTCAAAAAGTACAATTTCTGACAGTTTTTGACTGCACTTCCAAAACTCATAGTAAAATGGCTATATTCCACACCCAAAGCATTATTTATACCATTATAGTTTCCATACGGATCGGATGATGGACCAGTTCTATGAGTAGGTGTAGATCCAGAGAGACGTCTCCAAGTGTATGAAGAAGATCCTTTATACCGAGTTCTATAATCACAGAAATCTCTTGTAAACGTACAGTTTGGATTGCCAACAACTACAAAATTAATAAAGATAACATTTAGTTTATGAACAAACATGAAACGAAACAAAGTAATACCAAAAACCTTTTAATTTCTACAAAAAGTGTTGTTTTAATGGATGGATTATCTCACTAAAATGGAGGCGTGCAAAGTAACGTAAACTTCAACCAACAGTAGGTTTACAAACAAACTGCACTTCAACATTGCTATTGTTTTCAGAAACAAAGCCAATAGCTCAATTTGTACTTTATTGCAGAAGGAAAGTTTCCTCATTGTGCTTTGTTAATTTTATTGAAATGTTATGGACCTTCAGTGGGACATAACATACTGGGGGTGTGCCTAGGGTAAACATCTTGGATTTGAATTGTAAGCTTTTTAATTTTGGATTGCAACCATTGCAAAAATTCAAAAAATTAGCTTGCTACCCATTTGCTTACAAATAAATTTGAATATTTTCACAAAATTTTGGGATTGCTTTTATGTTATTTTAAAAATTATGGATTTCTTCATCTAGATTCTCAAGTTTTTGATTGGATTGCACTTGCCAACTAAAATAATTGTGGTTTTGCTCTGGCAGCACTACCTATACTCAAAACAACAATTAGCGTCCCCCAGGCGTAAAATTAAATGCACTGTATTTGGTATACATAGTAACATTAACATTCTTTTCATTAATCCTTTTCCTCCCAGGTGACGATATATCGGCAGTACTTCAACATATTCTAATTAAATGAAAATAATCATTTTGCATAA
>JAOXYB010068845.1:0-10039 GCA_028565635.1 Phoronis ovalis
ATTTTCACAAGAATCATTAACATTTCATGATGCCAGCACAATATAAGAGAATCACATTTTAATGAAACACCGTAAAAATTGTACTGTAACGAAAAACGTGAAGTGCAGACTTTGGCTCAGGACCGTTGGCTGAGTCTGCACTAGTTCGTAAAAAGACGAGAAATAAGAGTGATATATACTTGATGGGAACGACACGAAGTTTATTGTTCAAATGTAAGCGAGCAACTGAATTACATTACAATGACACAGGCTATTTATAGTCAACCAGCGGAGGGAATCCGCTATACATAATACAGATAGACGTTCGGGAGGAAATCCGCTATATATAATATAGATAGTCCTGAGGAGGGAATCCGCTATATATAATATAGATAGACGTGCATATATGTAATATAAGTATATATCTCTATACAATAATGATAATTTAAAATTAAGGTTTAATTTCGCTACAGTGCCAATCATACCAATTCATTTTGTTTTGGTAATTGGAAGTTATTGGAATGTATAGAAAATCAAAATTTTAGTTAAAATCAATAAAATATAAAAGAATAGCTCATATCTGAAACGATTGTTCCCTTAAAATATCATTGTTTTGGTAATTAGAAGTTATTGGACTGTATAGAAAATCAAAATTTTCGTTAAAATAAATAAAATATAAAAGAATAACCCATGTCTGAAAATGTTGTTCCCTTAAAATATCAATATGGCTGCAACGATATTGATATAATCTTCAGTAAAAACTAAGTAAATGAAATGTATATATAATAAATTATTACTTATTTATAACCTTTACCCATACTGCAGGAAAGTTGAAATCAATAAAATATTATAAAAAAATGTCTGATATTAAACAGACCAATTGTGAATACAGTTAGAATACACCAAAGCACATAAAGTAGCAAGATTTCATAAGAATAGTGTACAGACATTTCGGAATGTAACTGTTCCATATACGTAAGAATACGTTATCATATATTATTCTTAGCATATTCCCGCGGATTGTGTTTAACGCATTCTATATATAAAACTCTGCATTTGTTCAATATACGTAGAAATACAGAAAGCAAAATATTTCGTATTCTATGTCTTTTCGTGCAGTGGTAAGTAATTATTAGTAAACTGGAATATTCAATGATTATTCATAAAAATAAAGAAACAATGTTTAAACGGCACTAATAAAAAAATTAAAAAAAGGAATTTAATTCCTAACAGAGCTGGTTTGATCCTAAGGTTTCTGCTTTCAACAAATTTTGAAAATAAGGATGATACTGCATCACAGCCGAAATATTGTATCCCAGTATGGTTTATAAAATTCCAGAAACGTATTTACTTTTGTCACAAAAGTAAAGTGTAATACATTTCATTTTTGACACTTTAGTTCACACGCTACATGTCATGAATGTTATCAATATTTACAGTAGGTTTCCGAGTTATGCTCTCCCGATAAAGTACTAAATATACTAGTTTGTGACAGTTACTCAGGTTTTTCTGACGACATTTTACCACATCACAAACCAGTATTTTGTATATACGGAAGAGCATATAACTCGGAAACCTACTGTAATTAATGTCAGGAGTTGGGTGCAAACGCACCCCCATTTTGAAATAACAGGAACATTGTTACGCCCTAATCACGGAATCGGGCGTACAGTTAAGCGGCAGGAGGTTACATAATAACACAAGAGCCGCTATGGGTGTGGAAAGACTAGCCTCTCTTGCCCATATATATATATATATATATATATATATATATATATATAACGAAATATACTACTTTAAAGCATTATTTATAATTGACGCTAACAGCTTATAGATACCATTTTCTTATCTTTACTGCATCTACAGTGTGTACAAATGAATGCGCCAAGTTTAACATTTCATAAAAGTTTGGTTTTCCAAAAGATACTTTTCAAATTTGAAACTATAGGATATATAAAACTTAGAGTGTTATATATCCTAGACATTATTAAAATTTCTCAAGAGTACTTGACTTGTATTGTTTTGCAGTTGTTATGAATTATATAGCATTTTTGAGATAAGCATTTACAAATTTAATAATTTAATAACATGTCATAAAAGTTTGGTTCTTCAAATGGTACTTCATATATGACATTACTAAAAATTCGAGTACTTGCGTTGTTTTGCAGTTTTTGTGAATTATAGTCATTTTGAGATAAGCATTAACAAATTTAATAAGGGCTACATTACATTGATAATGGTTATATTCTGATATTGATTATTTAATTTATTTTAGAGAAGTGAACTAGAACTAGGAAATGTTTCAGTTTTTCTTGAAATTTTTTTAAATATCAAATTTTGTATATTGACAAATCCGAGCTGGTACAACTGTATGCAATCAAAATAAATGTAAAACTTATGATAGGTACAGATGAGCTCGATTTTTTTCCTAAACCCCTTTTTATGTCTATCCGTCTAATTCACGAATTAGATCACACAAACAAACTGTATTCTAATTTTTAGAAAAAATGTCATACTCTACATTACATGCAACACTGATGTTATATTTTGCCCCAATATAATATTTTAAAACAATAATTTTTTCATTATGATTTTAAGTCAATTTAGAAAGATGAAGGACATAACATTCATTTAAAAAAATTGCCCTTAAATGGGCCCTGCACCACACGCCGATGACGAACGGGACACCCCTGCATGACCCTTTACCGCATGCCGTTTCATGGCGTGCGAACTGCCTCGGACAGTCCTGGTCCGAGACACATAATTTACTGCAAACGCACCCCCCTTTTGAAAAAGTGTCAGACGGCCCTGAATGTGTAAGACTTTCATTAAGTAATTTAAATTGGGTTGATCGATTTAGTTGTGTTCCATTGGGTGATCGCTGCATGATATGGCATATGTGTCAGTCACGTATAGCTTGAAAGATAAGCATCCACGCCCAGTGTATCCAAGTACTCGATTTATTTTTTGTAACATTTATTTTTTATTTTTTTGAGATGTTATTTATAGATTTGTAGCTCGGACTCAGGTCTTAATAACAAGAGCATAAAAGCATATTTATTAAATCTATTTTTGTAAAAGTTTACTTGTTTTGTCTCTTGTTGCAAATAAAAAGAAAGAGGCTATTTCTCCGGATAAATAAAATATATGCAATAATATGCAAAATTCTTAAACAAAGTTTTTATCAACTGATGTTATAGTTATATAAACAAATTCGAATTTTGTAAAATATATTGCTAGCTTTTTCCTAACGTATGTAGATTCTATATGACATAAGGCAAAATAAATTTTTCCTGTGATTCCCTGTATCAACTTCCTACAATAGTACACCACTTAGAAAATTATTGACCTGACGTTTCGACGAAAGTTTTGTCACAATAATAAGTCTAGTTAAACATAATGTACCTTCTGCCGATTCTTTCTACAAGCATGCATGTCATATTTGTTTTAGTTGACCAGCTGGAGACAACCTAGCGAGAATTTGGAATCATGCAGGAATATCACAGTTTCAGCTTACATGAAAAGTTGCCATCAAATTTAGGGAACATTCAAAACTTTTGTTTTCATTTACTTCGCCGGTTTTAGATTGCACCAAATTTCAAGCAACAGCAATGAATACGCCGCGTATGGAAAGACGAAAATGGAAAAAGTGGGGTAATACCAGATTGCTACAGGCATTACAAGGTTTTTCGTGTTTACCTTACCGAAAATTTAATGCCATTTTGAGATTTTGAACTTTTAACCTGTGAATGACCTTTAATTGGCCTCAAGGTCAACTCTCCCGACTCTAATTGTCATATGTCAAATTACAAGCCTGTTGAACTACTCATTACGATTTGCATTATGCTTCCTCCATAAAATTAATTGAAAAGATGCTTAAAATAAATTTCACCTTTTAATACCTAAATGTTCTTAAAGCTTATTAAAAAACCCTTTTATAACCCAATACCATCATTTTGGAACATTTCCAGCAATTTTAGATATTCGACCTTTGACCTTCAAATGACTTTTTGACCTCGAGGTCAACAGTCGCTAGAGATGTCACACCTCAAGCACCATGTCCATAACTGTAACGGTCTTCGAGCTATACCTTGCTGAAAATTGGAAGAAAAAGAAGACAAAAATCGTACAAAACCAATAGGACTATAGAAGCAACCCTAGGGTAACGTTAATCAACGGACTAACGGACTATAAAGTAACGAACTTACGGAGCAAAATGAATTTAGTATTGAATTATTACGTGATATGTGTTCTTAAATATTTTTATTACAAAAAAAATCAATGCGAAGATAATAATTTATTAAAATACGATGCTTAAAAATCGAAACCTTTTTTTGGTCTAATTTCGCAAGCTCAAACTAACAAAACATAGCCATATAAACAGCATGATTTTGGCATGGTCATGAGAAGTAACCGATAAATGTGACGATGATACAATTTTTGCAAGTTTTGTATTTTTATGAAATAATGATAAGTTCATCTGGTGTAAATATTCAGGTGATTATTAGCTAGCCTATGTTTTCTTTGCTAGTTCGCTTTTTACTTCGGCAGTCTGCCAGTTCGTTTATTCAGCCACTCCGCTATGGACGGCTTATCAATTTAAGATAGATAGACGTTTATACTTACAGAATACACATTACTGTAAACACTTGCAGGGTCTGCCTACGATCTACATCAAAAATGACAACTATATATTTTACCTGTTATGTAACAAATTCTGGAGTAATGTGACTGTAGTATGCTTGCTATGTCTTGTCAAACTGAACTACACTTCGTTGTAAGTATGGAGCCTGGACCAAGATATTGTTCCCGGGATCATAGTACAGTACTCATCCTTATCGCAGTTGAGAGCCGTCTAGGGCAGCCAGGTATATAGCACCGGGACACTGAATTTTGTCAGGCAACCAGCGCTGTTGCCCAACCCTTTCATTTAATTATGATCAAATACTTAAAAATGTGAAGCAACAATTTCATATATTAACGAAAACAACTGCAAGTTCCTAAGAAGTCTAATCTAAAATTCTAATTGATGAGCATTGAAATGTGGTTATGAACTTTACAAAGTTTAAAATTCCAAAAGTAAATTCCTGCGGTTCAATTAAAGTGCACCGTAGAAAACATTATTGTCTTCCTTGTCACAGAGCGTCAATGCATATTGAGACCTACATGTATGGGGCAATGTAAATCCTGAACCACACCGTATGCATTTCACCAGGCATTAGTTTTCTTTTAGTGACTCTAATATTATATTATATGTTGCCATACCTGATAACAACGTCTGCTTTATCACTAAACGTGTCTATAGATCCTCACATTGCATAGTACAAAGAGTTGCCTACAAAATCAGTGGCCAAAAATAATGGATTGGTGAAACAAACTGTGTATGTTTTTTTACAAAGTTGAAGAATCTGTCTGTTTGTGGCATTTTTATTTCGTTTTTCAAAAAACTTTTTAACTGTACATATAAAGATACTAGAATATATTGCTTTGCTTTTTAAATGCCTGCGATAACATATAAACTTTCTTATCCTCTCGGGTGGAGTTGCGCTATATTGAAAGTACAGTTACAAGTTCAAATCCACCGCCTCGCACCCGACCCAGATAAGTTTACACGTAACGTAAACACAAATCAAATGTGCAAAGGTATTACATTTCTAAAGTCTTGTAATAATTATATATTTTTTTCTAAATTAGTTGGCTCAATGTTTTATTACTTGTATAAAATTTAGCTGACATCATTTATAATGACATAGATTCTATTTGACACATGCATGTAGAAATCGATTGCAAATATATATCCCTTCTACTTCAGCAGTAATAAATACTTTAATCTATTTTTCTAACCTGACGTACCGATAAATATGTTATACAGTCAAATTTCCAAATTATGTCATGCACGTTCATGGCTAACGAACATTTTCGGACAACATGACTTTAAAGTTTTCAAGACCACCTAGCGGGGATTTTGAAAAATACAACTTTACCCAACACTAGATTGATCTATATATTTTCATAGTTTTTGATTAAAAATGGCATTAAAATGTTTTGTTTCCTTTATTATTTTACCATGACCAGCATGGAGACAACTAGTTTAGATATAACGTTATCTTACAAACTTTTTATTTTATGGCCATCATGCTCTACGATTCTTGCACATAATGCATATTGTCTTAGAGCGAGAAAGTAGGTTTTACTTAAAATGAAATTTAATATATTATAAACCGGGTAATACCATTGCATTTTTATTCACAGGAGATAAACAGTTAGTTTTCTGATTTCTTTTATACACAACCAGGTATTTTGATCTAGGCTCCATAACGGCAGGTTAGCTTTAGATGATATAGCTTAAAAAGTCAGGTTTGAGGAATATCAAGTTTTGTCAAAAAATACACAACAATGGAGAAACAAATAAAAGATCCAATAGCAGAGCGGCAGGCTTGCTTTAGATGATATTGCATCTGATTAAAATAATGCCTAAGGGAAAAAATACAATCAAACACAAAATACTAAAAACATGTCAAAATGTACTATGTTCTGTAGTTAATGTTCCTTATATTTAATCAGTTTCACGTTTATATAATAATTTGTTTAATTTTAAAACTAAATTTAGTGGCACTATATACACAATTAACATAGTAAACACTACCAGTAGTTCAGCAGGTAGTAAACACAGTCAAAGCCTTCTCTGGAGTTATAGGAATATCACTATTACAGAAACCTTCATTATAAAATCATACAAATATCTAAACTTTGTAGATATTAATATAATTTGTACAAATTTGCGAGCTATTTTGAATTGTGCCTAATAACGATATAATGATGATATAATGATACTATAATAAAATGAAAAATATAATAATAAAATAATGTCAACGTAAATAAATATTTTAATATTTAATATTCCAGTTTATTAAAATAGAGTGGAATATTCAATTATTATTCATAAAACTAAAATAACAGAATGGATAAACGCTACTAATAAATAATTAAAAGAAGGAATTTTAATTCCTAGCAGAGCGTGGTTTCGATCCACAGACTTCTACTTTCAACAAATTTAGGAAATAAGGATGATATCGGCGAAGTGTGAGAGCAAAAATATTTCATTCCAGTATGGTGTATAAACATGACGTATTTGCTCTTGTCAAAAAGCACAGTAATACATTTCGTATTTGACACTTTACTTCATGCTACATGTCATAAATGGTACACGCCTAGTTTCTAATTATTAATGTTATCAATTTTCAATTAATTTGTAGGACTTTCATTAAGTAATTTAAATTGGGTTGATTTGGTTGTGTTGCATTGGGTGATCGCTGCATGATATGTGACAGTCACGCATACAGCTTGAAATATAACTATACACGGCCGGTGTATCCAAGTACTCGAGCATTTAATTTTTTGTAACATTTATTTCTGAGACGTTTCTTTTACAGATTTGTAGCTCGGACTCAGGTCTTCATAACAAGAGCATAACAATCGTTAGCATAAGTAAAAAATCCATATATTCACTTGTTTTTTTCTCTTATTGCAAATAAAAAGAAAGAAGCTATTTTTCCGGATAAATACGATATATTTTATTTAGAACACGTACTAATAAAATTAAGCAGTGATAATATGCAAAAATGTTAAACAAAGTTTTTTTAACTGAAGTTATAGTTACATGAACAATTTTATAAAACGTATTGCTAGCTTTTTACTAACGTATGTAGATTATGTGTGACACAAGACAAAATAAATTTTCCCTATGATTCCTCTTATCCACTCCCTTGAATAGTACACCCCAAAAACATTATTGGTCTGACGTTCCGACGAAAGAATGTTCACAATTATATATAATTCTAGTACTAGTTAAACGTGTTGTATAACTTCTGTCGATTCTTTCTACAAGCATGACATATTTGTTTTAGTTGACTGGAGACCACCTAGCGAGACTTTAGAAATTCAGGAATGTTATAGTTTCAGCTTACATGAAAACTTGCCATCAACTTTAGGTAATTAAGTGACATTTAAAACTGTTGTTGTTTTTATTTATCATGCTTTAGATTGTACCGAATTTCAAGCAACAACAATAAATATGCACCGTGTTGAAAAGAAAACCGGAAAAAGTAGGGGTAATGCCCAATTATTGCTATAATTGCAGGTTTATTTTGCTTACCTTATACTATAGTAGTACTAGTATAGGTACATATAGCTCGTAATACGTAGAGAGCAGGCTTAATCCAAAACTAATATTCTAGTAGAGTATTTAGTATCTGGATGCATATAGTATTTTGTCAAATCTAATTAAGGCACGAACAGGAAAGATTGTATAAAGATAATCAGAATATATGCTATACTTGTAAATGGTGAAATATATCTAGCAAGTTAACCTGATACAGTTTTGTCTTTTAAACTCGAAAATGTAAAATAGTTTTCAACCATTTTAAACTCGAAAATGTAAAATAGTTTTCAACCATAGTAACTATAGTAACTATATATCAAGATATTTGTACCTTTTAACGCAACCTTTCCACTCTAAGACAGCAAATTCTCCAGGACCACAGATGCAAATCCCTGTTGAATACTTTAGTCCATCATTCTCAGTGATTACAAAAGCTAAATGTTCACCAGTACTGGACACAAGATGAACACGACCTCGGGCAGTTTCCTTGGAACACCCGGCTGTATTATCAACTACCAGGATGTTTCCCCATTTATCCACACAGACACCTTCGGGAATGCCACCTGTTTTATATACGTGTAATCTTGAACCATTGGCATCCAGAATGTGTACACATTTAGATTTTTTATCAGACACGATCATATCGTCATTCATGTTAGTGGCTATGCAGTTTGGTGTAAACGTTTCTGCCCCACATACATAGTTGCTTTTAATGCTTCTGCAGACATTTCCATTAGGTTCTAGCACTGATAACTTGTTTTTGCAATCTGCTATAATGATTTCATTCTTACTGTTGATTCCTACATAACCATATTTTTCGTACAAGTCTTCAACTGTTAAACTATGCTCTCGGTTTATGTTGAACACAGTTAAACGCCTCCCGTTTGTCAGAATCAAGCGGCCTTGTTTGTCGATAGTGATATCTACTGGGCGACCTATCTCGCCATCTCCAACAAGATGTTGATATTGACCCGTATTGTTAAAGGCTTTCACTTTGTTGTTCCGCCAATCAGTTGTATAAACTGTTGTTCCATCTACTGTTATACCAACACATCTTGGTTCTTTTTCTCCTTCAAGTTTTACAGGGAAACTACTAACCAGCTTCCCTTTATGCAACACAAGTGTCTGATCTGCTATTTTTATTTCAGCAAGTATCATTGGCAAATTAACAGGGCCAAAGGCAAAACCAGGTGTCATGCTTCTCGTGGGTGCTGATATGTCTATCTCCTTGAGCTCTTCCAAACGACTATTAAGTTCTTGGTATTGTTGTAGCTTCACTGTGTCATTAGCGTGTTCTGTCATACTTTGGGTGTATTCGACTGTACTCTTGAAAGTTGCCAACAGGGACTCAGCTTCTTCTGCAGCGGTACAAGCTTCTTTGATAAGAATATTTTCACTCTGTTTCAGTTCTTCAAGCAGTTTCTTCTCGGTATTCTGGATTTTCTCTATTTCACGCTTTGACCATTCTTTCACTTGTTTTTGTCGCGCTTCACTTTCGATATGTATCACGTCTTTCAGCTTTATTTTCTCCTCAAAGATTTTTTGGATAATTGGTATTTTGGCAGAAACTGGTTTAGACAGGACTTTTAGCTCATCGCTTACTTTGTTAGCGGCATCTTCTAAACTCGCAACTTTGTGGTCATCATGATCCAACGTTTTGCACAAAATGCAAATTGTTTTCTGACACGGCAAACAGAATAATTTTAATTCTTCATTCTTATGTTTGTGACAAAACGACCGCTGATGTTCTTGAATTTCCTTTACCATCCATACCATGAGTAATTTACGGCCAAACGGAGACTAAAATCTTTCATCTTGCCTTGGATATTACATCCAGATGAACACAATTATTAAATACTTGCCTTTGTTGAATTTCAAGGACGCAAGAATGAGCATTAT
>JAOXYB010068867.1:0-10037 GCA_028565635.1 Phoronis ovalis
TATATATATGGATCAGGAGAACGCGGCTTGCGTACTCCTGGGATAATACTACACAATTAGCCTACTGTCTTCGGCCAGTAGAAGTGTTGTCGAGCGCTAGTTCGCAATGGTGGCCAGTTATTTTAACATTAATTGTTTTCAGTAGTTCATATGTTAAATAACAACTTATGTTATGGAAGCCTCGATTTTTCTATACCATACAAGCAATACCGTTAGATGTCACAATAGTTGACAATATGACATTTATTTTTTGGACGCGCATCTTATTCTTAGACGATTCGTATACGTCATATAAGTAAGTGTTCAGAAATACTGAAATATGCTGACTCAGACCTACCTAACCAGCATAGACTCGAACCGTCAATCCGCACTGCTTCTTGAACCGTCGTTTCCGTAGACCCGCACAAGTTGTCTGGAATTTATACAGATTTTCGGAGACTCGGACCTGCTGTTCGACAAGTGTTCGAGTCTCCGGAAATCTGTACGAGTTCCTGGCAACTACGGAAACGACGGTTCGAGTAGTAGGAATTACGGTGCGAAACCCGGAAAAGGGGTTCGAATGGTAGGAAGAATGCAGGTTCGACAGTGCGGATTGACGTTCGAGTCTACGTTGGTTAGGTAGCCCTGCGACTGTTTTAAACCACAAAAGTATATAAACTAATGCAGGTTATTTTGATTGACATGATGTAAAATAAATTTGATTGATCAAGTGCTGAGAGGGTTGCATAAATCAAATTATAAAAAAATAATCAGTTGAACCAGCCTAGATAATGATGAACATTTGTTTAATATACCTGTAAGTTTAATCCACTTGGAATTTTACGTAGAGAAAAGAACTGAGAATATTGCACTTAATGATGTAAAATTTTTAATACGCTATGGAATCGGTATAAAACACATTGTACTTACGTGGCCTTGTGGGCGTAACTGTAGTAATGCTTACACCTGTAAATAGGAACAAATAATAACAATATTGTGAATAACAATCAATATATTATACAATGTGCACTTATTTTGTGTGAGTGATTCTGGTAGGAATACAAAAAGTTCTTTGCAGAATATTCTGTTGCCAAGGATCTCGAATTTCTACCAAGTCAAGAAGACGGTTTTTCAAATGCGCATTATACCTACAAGTCCTTACCTGTTGACGGTGTGGTTGGTGATAATGTGGTTGTTGACGGTGTGATTGGTGACGGTGTTGTTTGTGGTGGTGTAGTTGGTGACGGTGCGGTTGCTGACGGTGTGGTTGCTGACGGTGTGGTAGCTGACGGTGTAGTTGCTGACGATATAGCTGCATTTGCTGTTGTTGTTTTAGCAGGAACATCAGATAAGTCAACTGCAACATGGTAAACATATGCTAATTAAAACCAGAGTTAATAAATCCTTCGCCTTTGATAGAAACTGACAGGATATAAACGTTCAATAGATAGTGTCAGTGTGATCTTAGGATGTCACTTGAGGTGACATTTATCGTAGTGTACTCTAGTTAAATATTTAATATAGAATGAAATTGTGCTTACTTATGTTTCAATAGGTACTTTAACAAATAGTCAAAATGTATAAAACACATCAATTGCCTATCTCGCCTAACACATTTAACATGAATAACGGTTTCTCCCACTTATTTAAACATTCTCAAATTTAACACACTAGCAGGGCATCCGTCTTCGACGAGTTCCATAGACAAGTGATGGATAAAGGTAAAAATGTAAGATGGTTTGTGTGTACATTACAAAAAGATAAACTTTAAAAATAGTAATAATTGCAATATAGAAAGCTATTTCAATGAAAATCTAAAGCAGAGTACCCCTGTATACAACGTTTCTACAATTGTCCTTACATATGGTCATGTTCAGACAAAAGTCCATCACAGTGTTCCCCTGAGTCCTCTGTCATTTCCCGTCAATTTCAACGCACATGTACACAAACATCACTACACACCTAGGCGTTACACAACACATAAACTGAATTGATATAAAAATCCATAATAATCACTGGCTATATATCCCATTCTGCTTCATACACATTGTCGCGTATATTTATTTATCCACTCCAGTGTGGCATGTCAATCAATTCCTCGTGTAAATGTCGTCGACCACAGCACTATGTAAACATTGTTCCTCGCATTTATTTAACCCGTCCCATGCCTTCTGGCATGCTAATAATATAACTGGACACTTGAATGAATGCAGAATAGCTCTACTCACCTGTGGATCAGCTACAGGATCTCCTATTGTTTAAAGAAAGTTCTTTGATATAGGGCGGGGGTAAAGAAATAAGTTGTGGGCTCTGTTTTTTATTGTGGGAGGTTCAGTAAGGAAAGAAATGTAAAAATACTTTAAAATTGTTAAAAAGTAAAAAGGAAAGGAAGTGGTTATATATGGTGCTTACCTTGTAACTTATCCTCTGGTGACCCTTGTACTATTCTTATACTCTAACCACTAGGTGTCAGCAGACGTCACAAAAATGTACCAATAACAAATAGTCCCAATTACCTTGTATATTGTGCCCCCGCTTGGAATCGAACTTAAGAACTTTTCGCTCATTGTCAATACAGACCTTCCAACTTGGGAAACTTCCTTTTATTTATATAGAAGATGAAAGATGGACAACCAAATATAGACATAGCAAACTCACTTTCTATTAGTGTGATGCTGCTTTGATCAACGACAAAACTTCCCCAAGAACTTTGACCATTTGCATCAGTAATAACAGAATCTTGAATAACTTCCAGTGCTGTTTTTGAAGTTTTAAGTACCACTTTAAAATGAACGACAAAGCTCACGACAACACTACCAGCACTGAAATGCAGTTGTTCGAAGTATTAAAAGTAGTTACAATATTTCTAGAGTACTATCTTTTTGTAGATTTACGGACCAACATATATATTTCGGTAAAGAATGAACACATAGTTTTATAATTTAATGTTTATGCGTAATTTTAAGTTGAACTCAAAGAACGCTGTTAAGTTAAACCTACTTGCCTTCAACATCTTATTTACAGCTCCACACTAAATTCAAGGATATCCTAATCTCAATCAGAAATTAGAATGACTTCTTTTATTAGGTCACTTTCATGCATGTCTCTCAAGTAAGGGTTGACAAAGAAATCAGATCGAGAGTCTGCAGCATTTTTACATATAAAAGAGACACGAGACATTAACAAATAGAAAGGTCCAACGTTGTTGGGGAAAACAATGTGGCCATTGTAGAAACTTACTTAAATTCTGATACTTCGGTAAGATCATAATCGTCTCTCAGGCCACTTTCTTGATATGTAGTATCGATCTATAATCATTAAACACAACTAAATTGTTGATGTTATATATTTCTAAAAAGGGTGCACATGATCGGAATCTTTTGGAAAACATGGGAGATATGGGAATATGCCCCTGTACTTTATTTGAATTTCGGCAGGATTTCCTACTGTTATTTGGATATGCATTATATGGTAAAGTTTCAATGTAGTGTCTAATGTGCTGGACAGGAGCAGCCTTCCCAAATTCACGTCTGGTCAGATCACTAAGACTTGTTAAATTTGTTAACAAGCATAAGTACTGATATATTAGTTAAAATCAAATTAATTTTCTTTAGCTGAATTGAATGTAAAAATCTTACATTTAATTATCATAACCGTGGAGAAAAAATAATTTGACGTTTACCTCTTTAAGGAATTTTTCCTCTAATTGGCGATACCCCAAGGATTTTGAATTATTATAAGCCTGCACAAAGTCTTGTGTCAGTGACATAGAACCTTTCATTGTTGTCATCTGTTTTTGTGACACTTGCCCTGTGCTGCCGCCATCTTTTGGTGCTCCTCCTGTGCAATGAATACAATCGTATTTTTTAATCTCTAGCATAGATTGCAAACAAACAATGTGAACACATTTATTGTTTTGTAACTGTTCGCGTTCGATGGTGTAAACAATAGAAGCAATTTCGTATATTTATTACATAATTATTTATGTTACAAATAATTTTGAAAATGTGTGAATGGGTTATATTCAATCCTACGAACACTCTAATTCCACCTAGCTGGCAGTCTGTTGTTAGAGGTTATACAAAAGTTAATTGGTTAAGACTGCATGAAAAACTGTGAGTAGGCATGAGACGTGATTGTCTTTATTTGTGATTAAACAGACTTTTCTGCGAAGAGTGTATTTACTAAATGACAAGACTTTACTATTGAGTCCTTACATTTGTGTCCTTATGCCATATAAATATTGTTAACATAAACCCACAAGGAATATTTAGTCCAGGGTTCCTTACCAGAAAAATGCACACCCGCACCAACAGATATTGCAATTACAGCGACTAATGCTAAAGCTATAAAGGCTATGATACAATTTTTTCGGTTGTTTCTTCCCTCAAGCTTTGTGACTTCTTGCTGTCCGTCTGTGTCGCTTGTTTCATAAATTGGGTTATCGAAACCAACGTTTTCTGAGTTGCTCTGAAAACAGTGATAATAAAAAATTACGCAAATATCGCATTCGTTATCGTTGTTAGAGATGAGAGATCCCATAAGGATTGACCCCCGAGATCCACTCCGGGTTTAGCTGAAGCAGGCTAGATGCGTCTTCTACACAAATTGAGGAGGTTCCTTCTAATTTTAAAGTGTTTTTTATGCTGGGATATATTCCAGGTCTGTGACGTGAAGCTACTATCATGGGCATACGACTACCATCAGTTACACTGACACAAAAACCATAATCAATATATATTATTAATTATTAATATCATAGTTTTGAAACATAAGTATCAACTTTAATGTTATCACTTGTAATACAAAGAATTTTCAACTTACAAATGAGGTTGTTTGTTTTTAACTAATAAAATTAATTTTTATTAAATTACCAGATATACAACTGATTTAATACAGACTCAGTAGTCATAAAATAATTGTTCAATAATCGTAAAAAAAGTGGCTAGCGGTCATCCACAAAGGGTCGCATTTTCAATGTTTTACTTTCTTTAGGAATCCTCAAGTGTTCCCCAAAGCCCTCTCCCGAAAAGCACCCTTCAATTAAAGTGCCTTCCTCTCCAAGGCACCCCCAAAATTCCCCATTTAAAGTTCCTAGTTTCAAGCTAGATTAATGAAACACCTTGGGCAGGTTATTTAGATCATAAACTTTTAATTGGTAACGAAATAACGAACAACATCACCGCCAAGTGGCGCCACAGTCGATCCCAATTTTTTTAATAACTCCAGTAGTTTTTCAGGTAGAGTATGAAACTTGGTAGGTCTTTTTTGACGCGTTTTGAAACGATTTATAGGGAGAACGATGAGCAAGCCCCCCCCCCCCTCAATGAAAAATAGCTCCTGTGTTTTGTATTTCCAGAGAAAATTAGAGGCAGCGAACCATCTAGAGGACAAACTTGTCGTTTCTAATCAAAACATGAGAGAATACGCCTTGTGAAAAAATCCACTGGAACAAAGAATTCGATAGCAACGGCAACAAACAGTGTTTAGTGTGCGTGAGTGCGTAATGTAAAGTAAAAAGACATCGTTGTTCTTAATTACGATTTTCTAAATTAAAAATACATTACGTAATAACACTTCACTTTAAGGGTACGCATGCGCAACCCTGACAATAAAGCGCATCCTCGTCACAATACTCGACAAAATTACTCATGATGTAATCATTATAAAAATATTGTTTAGTAAATGTATTGAGTATAACGTTTAGATCGATTTTTTTTACATTTTGTATTACAATCCCAAGAATCACAGGTTTCGCTTTAAAATTTTAACAAAATTCACAAACTATAGGTATGATGGGAATCTGTAAGAGTCAAAAAATTGTCGAAATAAAACGCCACCCAGCTGTGTACTATATGTTGACCTGGTGAATGATTTTTTTATTATGTAAATTAAGTAAGCTAAATGATATGCACATTAGGTGTGTAGTATCTCTAAAATCACTGAAAAACAGTCTGAAAAGCTGTTCATGAAGGATGTATTTTGTATATGTATGTATGTATATTCGTTTATTATAGTGACAAGTAATGTACAAAAAATGTTTAAACAAATGTACAATTAATCAGTATATACATTTGCCCTGCCCGAATGGGCTTATTTGTCACTTTGAACAGTAGAAATTATAAACAAGAACAGGTGCAAAATAGCTTTTCACAAAGACAAATACATTATTTATAAAGTAATTTACATCGCAAATTGTAAGCTTGTTTCATAAATTTTGCCAGTTGTCTTGGCCTATGATCTAACAGAAACTGTAATTTGTGAAAATATGAGAAAGACATAATACTCCTTATCCTTGCTACGCGGATTGCTGCATCTATTTTCTTTCCATATACATAATATACAGGACCTGTTGTTCAATCTTTCAAAATGGGATTGTGTGGAGGTCTCGGGGCTGGGACTAGGTGGGATGGTATCCCTTGAGGGTGTTTGGGCTGGATTCTCCCGATAAATCGATTTAAAAGACCCACCAAGACCCATGAAATGACACACCAAGCTAAATTATAATTACCCTGCTTTAAAATCTATTGGAGTTATAAAAATGTTATCGACAGGGAAGACTCTTGGTGGTGACCTTATTATTTATTACATAGACAATTAAAAGGCTAAGAAATAATTAACTTACCCGCCTTGTTTAATTAACCTAGCTTTAAAAATGTTAGATTAATAAACAAAAGACATGTTTTGGGGACTTTCGGCGGGCTTGTGTAGGGGATCCTTAAACGGCGCCTTTGGAGGACTTTAGGGACACTTTGGGGGCCGGGTTTCCAATGAAGGAAAAAAGAAAAATGTTTTTAGTAGCGATTCCTTGCGTATGGCCGTTCGTCGCTCTTTTTATGATTGTTGAACACTCCTTTTATGACTATTAGAGTAAACATATAATATAAAAAAAACTATCAGTATTATCTAAATAGGTAGCTAAGAGTCGAATAATATATGCTGTAGTTGGGCTCTGACCGAGATATACTATGCAAAAATAGTTAGGAATCACCACATGTCTCTATATATTTTTAAAATTTAACAATAGGCAAATATTTTTTTCACAAATTCATTCTTCAACATTTAAGAATTCCCCAAAAAACAAAAAGAAAAGTCACAATTTACGTGGAAATTGTCTTTTTAACAAGATGGTGTGTCCAATGCATTGAATATGAATTGAAGGGGCTAAACGCAGTCTTAAGCCAAAAAGGATTAAAATGCCAAGAATGCTTGAGGTGAATAACATGCATAGTTTTGATACATAGTTACAGTTTTGAAAATACGCTTTCATTGTTTTCGTTTCAAAAAGGTGTCTGCTTAAAGTTTACCTCCCAAACACTAAAAAACAAATAAGATCTAAATAAAAAAAATACTGGAGGCGAATACCCATTCAGCGACATGTGTTAGCATTTTATTTATAGTACATATTATTTCAATGCTGTCTCTTTTATATACAATAAAATCGCTGCTTGTTATGATAGTAAAAGGATAGCATATATCCGGGGGGTACTCGAGGAATTTTTGGTGGGGGTGTGCAGCCCAGTTGAAAATTTTGGATTTGGATTGTATACTTCTTACTATAGTTTTGTGGACTGCTACCGTAAAGCTATTAAAACATTTGGATTGCTACTCACTGCTTACAGCGAATAATTTGGATTAATTTTAGGTTTGTATCCATAAATAAATTTTAGAATTTGGTTTGTATCAGTCAGTTTGCGTAAACATGGATTGCTGTACTCAAAAATTTGGATTGTTACCCTAAAATTTCAAAAAATTTGGATTGGGTTTGCTACCACACTGAGCTAAAATTTTGGATTGGGTTCCGCGGCACATCCCCGTTGTCAAAAAACCTTGAGTACCCCCCGGAGGCATAGCAGCAACAACTGCTATTATTTATATACGACTTCAATCTTCGAAAGGTTTTAAAACATCTGATTTCAAAATTGCTGCGTATTTCACTATAAATATTTTATTTAAATATAGTTTGACATTTATGTGATGTTATGATAAAAATTGTATTTCTAGATCATATCTGGCCTGACAAAATTCAGTATTTCGCCCACAGTTTCGTTAAAGTACAAAATATTTTCAAGTTTTCCGAGTCCATCTCCGTTTTCCATGCTAGATCGGGAGTCTATCTGAAATAGAGGTTTCGATGTCTTCCTGTGATGTATCATTTATTGTAAAATGATATTCTATGTTATGTGATTAAATATGAACCATTAATGAGTTATATGCTGTGTAAGATTTTATATTTTACTTACTGGAAATACATCGCTTTTTCAGTCAATAAAGTATTGTTATTCAAAATCAATTTTTTTGCAGTGTGATAATTATTCCGTAAAAATAATATTATTATAGAATTATATTATATAGGAGAATTATAGTAGTGAGTGCAAAAAAAAATTGCTCTGGAATCTAATGTGAATCTCATAGCATGAGATATTCGGCAAGCAATAACTTTCCGTCCTAACATAATGTATCTTTATTTATTAAAATACGCAAATACCTTTTCCAATGGTTTCGTCAAACAGATCACATCAGCGGTATAAAAATATAAATTCACTCACGTGTTTGTGTACGTAGCCATAACAATGTCGCTAAATAGCAATATATTTGCCTACCTTAGACATCGTGTAGGTGAATTCTATTCCAATGTCCTGGTCTCGTAAGGATTCTTACAGTTATAGATATGACTCAGTAGCCGTTTAAGTCACCTTAAAATGCACAAGCCTGTCTATTTCAAGAACGTCACACGATCGATTTCATAATTCTTTTGTATCGAGCTTTTTATATTATATATATATATATACACACAATAAAAATAGTACCATTGTGTTTTGAATGCGGTTTGTTTTATTTGTTCTATAAAAATATCTTTATATGTGTACATGTATATTGATTCAACATTTTTAGGGAGCAAGCTTATTTAGTGGCAATCGGCCTATCATCAGCAACTGATAGAACGCAGTTTAACTATAAATTTATCCATTCAAATAATATCGAAGATAAAACACGTACGTAAAGTCAGCTCCAGAGTCAGATTCAGATTCAGCTCCAGATTCAACGTAAAGTCAGCTCCAGATTCAGATTCAGCTCCAGATTCAGTTTCGAAAAAAATAAAAAATAAAATGCTCTAAATTGCAAATATTTGATAAAATAATGACTTTTCACAATTTTTTTGTTTCCACTAATTCTCCCCCCCCCCCCCCAACGATTATCGGCGATTCTTAAATATTTCAAACGATTTTTCTGAATATTTTCATGGATTTTCAATAACAAAATGCAGAAGCAATAGGCACTAGTTATAAAGGAATCTTAATATACTTCTAGAATACTCACAAAAAAGTCAAAAAAATTCTTGCCTAGCTACAAGGCTTCCAGCCATATTGGTCTAAACATGCGGCCGCAACGTTCGGACTTGGTCTATTTCGAATCTGGAGCTGGGGTTCAAAAACATGTGTTTGGATCTAAATGTTCCAAAAGTTATTTTTTTTGTAAAAGTCGGTGATCTTCACAAATTGCACTAAAAATCATTTCTTTGCTGACTCCCACTTTTATGGAAAACCGTCCTTTTGGAAATTTTCGAAATATTTCAAATGATTTTTTTGAATATATTCATGGATTTTTAATGACAAAATGCAGAAACAAGAGGCACCAGTTATAAAGGAATCTTAATATACACCTAGAATACTCACAAAAAAGCCAAACAAATATGTTGCCCAGCAACAAGGCATTTTGTTATTAAAAATCCATGAACATATTCATAAAAATTATTCGAAATATTTCGAAAAATTCCAGAAGAGACGGGTTTCCATAAAAGTGGGAGTCAGCAAAGAAATAATTGTTAGTGCAATTTGTGAAGATCACCGACTTTTACAAAAAAAATAACTTTTGGAACATTTTGATCCAAATACATTTTTTTGAACCCCAGCTCCAGATTCAAGCTTTTGCCCTTGGGCACCTATATGAACATTTCCATTTGAAAGTGGCTTTAATTTAGCACAAAGTGAGAGAAATCACAATTTAAAATTGTTATTTTTTATCAAAATTTGAGGGGATTATATCCAGGCCTAGAA
>JAOXYB010068878.1:0-10035 GCA_028565635.1 Phoronis ovalis
TTATTGCATATTTATACCCGGTACGTGTACTGTACGGCTCAATATATGAAGGTTTGCTTCAATGACCCATAATTTCTTTGCCTTTGAAACGAATCGCCACCTGTCGGAAAAACATATTAATTTTTTTCTCAAAATACATTTCTAAATGAAAAGTTAACATCATAATGCTTATCGTTTTGTATAATAAGATTTATTGCTGAAAAAATGCAATTTATCACATTTTCATTTAAAAAAAATTTAAATGGTTGCCGCGTTACATTTTACAAGAAATAAATTGTTCGTTATTACTGTGTGATCATGCATGTGCGTGCCTAGTGCTTACCTGCTGAGATAATAGGTTAGGACCATTGTCATAGACCGAGTGAAAACATATCTGTCTGTGATCAATCGGAAAGTACCATAGTGGACATACCTTTATGATGCTTCAAACGCAATGATGGAGATGTATACGTTTTTATTCTGTGTCACAAACGGTATTGTGAATGTTTAAAGTGGTGGTAAAATTGATGGACTAACAAGGTAAATAGTGTAATTTTTACATCGTAGCGAAATACTATCTGGTTAATACATGTACACCTGATGCACATAATGCGGTAACTATTCATGTATCGATCTGTCTTAGTCAGAACTTTAAAGGTTTGCAGGATTTTGATGAGAAGTACGCACAATTAGACACTTATAGTAAATAAATAGATCCAAATGGAAACTTTAAGACAATAGTTGATATTTCACTTGGTAAACATGCTCACGTATCCAGAGTACAGAATATAAATGCTGGGTCATGATTTTATATCGTTTTCATGGTAAATCCGAAATATGATTACTTTATTACCAAGAAACGGATGCAACGCACGTACGCTGGTTTAATATACAACGAAAATATGTGGTTGCCCTCTGACAAAAAAATGTTTTCTCATGTTTTAAGCAATAAAGTGTTTCTTTACAATAGTGCTCATCAAACAACAGAAAGCGACAATAGAACAAGAGGGTTTTTTTAATAATTCATAAAATTCTATTTCTGTATGTTTTGAAATTTCAGAGTTTTTTTATGTTCTTTTAAAGTGACAATTATATCTAACTTGAAAAAACAGGTACAATTGTGTTGTATTCTATTACATTTCAGGGCCCATACGTTTGAACAACCGGGGAATATAAAAACACGAAGACAAAGCATAAATTTAGTGAATTAACAGCTGATCTTGTTGCTCTGCCTAAAAGAACATTGCTCCTATAAGAAGAGTATTTCACAAATACAATCAATCAGAAGCGCTACCTTTAAAGATAGCAGGCATTTATTTTCATCGACTGTTAAAGGGCGAGCAACATTTTATATACACCTACATTGTTATTTTGTGATGTGTTGCTTGGCGGCGCGCAGAACGCAGCAAACTCATTTGTCGTCTTTGGGGGAGTATAAATAGCACCGGTGATCAGTTGATCGTCGATTCAAGAGGTTGGGTCATTAGGAGTCACGTTGAAATAGTAAATAAATTCTTGTTATTTAAGTGCATTGCAAAGCTTTACGTTGGTTTCTAATAAGTGACTATGCTGTCGCTGAATTAAGAGTATAATGTATTATATTTTTATATTGTAATATGACTAGTTATAAAGTGGAGTAGACAAGCCTAGTACACGTACGCGTATATAGTATATAGCCATTGTTTTTCAACAATATGCGATGCAGAAAAAATACTTTGTCATAAATGCATATTTTATCAGTTTTAGAAGAGAGGCAAATTAAAGTTTTTATTCCATTAGAAATGTGTGCTATGTCGTAAAAATATAATCATGAATTGAAGAAGACATTTATTAGATGATTATAGTGGTCTGGCTTCATTCATATATATAACTACTACATGTATAATTATGGGATTACAACGTGCGGTCCATTTTTTCTCGTACTAAAATAATCCCCCCAGCCGTGCTGTTATCACAGTGTTGAATCAATGCCACATTAATATATCTGTTTTATACATATACGGAATAGATCTTCTCTCTAAAATATTATTTTTCCAGATATGCATGCAGGAACCTGTGTTATTATTACTAGCATGAAACAAATATTTGACTCCATTTTAATTGGGTTTTTTTAAATTTTTATTATAGATGCCAGTAGATATATAGTCCGTTGATGGCGCCACCATAGCGGTCAAATGTCAAAGGTCATATGTCACGACTTTTTGTGCAACCGGAAACATTTTAATACCCGCCAATTTTAACGGTTTTGGCGCGCATAATATAACGATTCCAAAAACCGTTAAAAACTGAAAACAGTGTGAAAACTTGTAAATGTATGTTCTGTTCTCACTAGTACATTTGGTGTGACATTGAAAAGGTTAGCGTCATATAGAAATGTAAGGTTACTATATCGTTACATTAAATTCCGTTAAAAAATTATTAAATTTCCAAACGAACAATCACAAAGAAATGTCGAACTATGGTCATTATGCTATCTGCTTATTAACGAAACACATTAGGTGTCTAATGATAAACCTGTAACTTAACACAATAGCTAGAAATAACTGCTCAAAATAAATGTGACTAGATTTTGCATTGATAGTTCAATTTTAAAAGGGTTGTACATTGTACAAGCACTCTTAAGAATCATATAAGCACTTCAGTCTTTTATAGTCAAAGTTCAGATTTTAAAAATGTTTAATATTTACTTAGACTGTGTATGTCGTAGATGCGTATAGTAGGGATAAAACATTTACTTAAGCTGTGCACTTACAGCGGCCAAGTTTTTGTTGAAAATTTTAAAAGTTTTGAATGATGGTTTAGCAAAACGTTTAAATAATAATTTTTTTCTTGGATACCAACTGAATATCCTGACGTTTTTCTTAGATTTTACATGGTTTTATCAAAGACAGAGTTGTTCATTAATTTGAAAAATCATTTTTTGCTGCTTTACGCTTTTCTGTATTAAAAGCAATGTATAGCTTTACCCAAGGAGACTGTTTAAATTTTAATATTTTATGAATGTTCGTTAATTTCATACCATGAGATAAATAGAACTTTAAATCTCTGTAGTGAACAGTGTATTTATAATTAGTCTTAGGTAATAAGTTTGGAACTAGTTCTTGTACTGAAGACATGTTCAAGTTTAAATGTTCCCCGAGCGATTTACAGTACGGAGATAAAATTTTTTTTTTTTTTTTGACTTCAATGTTAATGTTTCGGGACACATCGGGTACTGTGAATGAGAGGAGTGTACATTTTCTAGATAGCTTAAGTCACAATTTAAAATAAAACCTGCTATCTTAGAAACATCAAAAGATTCAATTTCACCGTTTTCTACCCATTCAAATGAACCTTGTGGTAAAAAAAAAACTCATCGCCGAATAGTGTAATCAAAAAACACATATAGCTCAGTTAACTGAGAGAGCATTAGACTTAAAAACATTCTTAGTTTTATGATGTTATAAAAAAATCTTAGTTATTAGTAAATTGTTTGCTTTCGTTAAGTCAAAATAGCTCATTTGGGAAAGCGTAAGACAGAAGAAGTAAAGGTCCCTGGTTCAATCAAGTTAATATCACAACAGACATGTATAAAACGAGTAATACATACGTGCCCAAAATTAAAGGATTGGAAATGCTCGTAAAAGAGCTTTACATCATTATATGAAAACTGTACATAACACTACTTTTATTACTTTATTCACTTGACACTTACTAGTATAACATATTTAGAATTATACTTGTTTATATTTCCCATTTTACTTCAGAAAAGCACAAGGTAGGAAAAGATGATTTTAAAACAGATTTTTTTTTCAACTTGATAAACAACGCCATTTTTTTTGTAAAACAGTGGAAAATTTGAGAAGAAAACATAGAAGAAAATATTGCGTAAACCTGTTGCAAAACTATCTTTGAAAAGTTTCAAAATTGTTAACAAAAACTTAGCAGATGTAAGCTTAGCGAGAAGTAAACTCAAACTTGACCGCCTTATACGTTATATTTTTTTATTCTCGATTTGCCAAAAGCAGTTAAGTATGATTTTCATTATAATTATATTCAACCCAAGTATGGAGATAGCGTGAAATTGTAATGTAAAACTGAAAACATTGAAAAAACTTGTAAATATACATTTATTGGTGTCACATTGGAAAGGTTAGTGGCATATAGAAATGAAAGGTTACTCTATCGCTACATTAAATTTAGTAGAAAAATTACTGAATTTTCAAACGAGCAATCGCAAAGAATTGTCGAACTATGATCACTGTGCTATCTGCTTATTCTTGCTACACGTTGGGTGTCTAATGATAAACCTGTAACTTAACACAGTAGAAATAACTGCCTGAAATAAATGTGACTAGATTTTGCATTTATAGTTGAGTTTTAAAAGGGTTGTATATTGTACAAATACTCTTAAGAGTCATACAAGCACTTCAGTTTTTTATAGGTAAAGTTCTGATGTCATAACTTTAAAAAAAATTATGGTATTATTCTACATACTAAATTTTGATACGAAACCATTAACACAACAGAAGTTATTAGGAAAATAACAAATGGCGCCAAAACACGCCACTTGGTGAAAATATTATGTTGTTGATATCATAATTTATAAAATAATAGTGGCATTACTCTACATACTAAATTTCAATAAGGAACCGTTAATACAACAAAAGTTATTAGTAAAATAAGAAATGGCGCCAAAACACGCCATCTGGTGGCACTATGATGTTATTGCTATCGTAATTAAAAAAAATATGGCGGCATTTAATTACGAATCAAATTTCATCGTTCTAGCTTTAATATAACGGAAATTATAAACAATTGAAAAATTGGCGCCAAAATCCAACGGTTTTTAAATCCGTTATAATATGCGCGCCAAAACCGTTAAAATTGGCGGGTATTGAAATATTTCAGGTTGCGCAAAAGTCGTGTCCTTTGACCTGTGACGTCATTTGGTAGCGCCGTCTACCGGAAGGCGTACAACTGTCCCCTATCTACTTAGGTCAGTATAACTAAAGAGTCACCAATAGCTGATCACTGCAGTACGCTTGCTCTGAGTTACCCTTCACAACTAAGAATTTAGCAATGATTGTACCCATAGTCACAGTGACATTTGTAAACAATGTCACGATCTAGAACTTCTTGTTGAAGATGTTGTTTTGGCTGTAAATAGCGTATTACAGATCCTGTTCAAAAAGTAGACCTAAAACGTAACTTTAGAAACTGCTGTAAACCATATGAAAGCATTGACAAAAACATCAACTTGGAGTTATGCACCATGATACAGTTAGAATAGATGCTGTGGATGGACTCTCTGAAAAGAAGGCCCTAATTGTTCGTGAATGGGACATACAGTTTTTGAACAAAGTACAGAGATGAAACTCAAAAAGATTTTCTTGGTAAAATGGGATACCATGTAATAATAGTGTTGTCTATAGGAAAGTGAATAAAGAACTTGAAGCAGCTGTTCTTATACACATTTTTGATTTGATAGCTGTGTACAAGACTCTACTGCATTAGCTGGAATTCTTGTAAACACACTTGAGTTGTTAAAACAAAATTATTCCGTGCTTGATTAAGCTTCACTTAGACAGGATAATGCTGGCTGTTACAAAAACTTAGCTGTGTCGAAAATATGGGCAAATTAACTGATATTAAAAATTAGAACATCAAGGTGAGAAATATATATGTGTTAGAATATCAGTCGCGATGAACTGTCACGCAAAGTCATATAAATAAGGGACATGCAGTATTGACTGAAACGGACTTTAGAGAAGCAGCTAGTTTTGGAGGCGGAAAAGATGATTTTCTTCAAGTTGATGCCAATGCTGACCATATCACTAAGCTGAGTAATTTTAGACGTGAACATAAAGGCTTGAGAGCATGGAAGGCTTTGGTATTGTTGAAGGTAAGTCATACCATGGTTTCGACTTACTGGTATGTAACAACATTTATGAAAGATTGGCCTTATATACCATATGACAGTTATGGCTTGCTATACTTAAAACCTTACATTATACTTAAATTATTTGCAGTATCCATTTTTTGTCACTCTTCAAGTGTGTCTCCTCCTGGTTGGGCTATTGGAAGTGTGAAAACAATTACCAGATTTACTGAGAAACAAAAATTGTACTTGGAGCATCTCCTTACTTGAGGACATATTATAGGTAAAAAATTGATACTGACACTGCTGAAAAAAAAAACAAGATCTGAATTTGTATTGATGGATCAAAATTGTTTTCAGCTGTATTTGTACTCTGTTCAATTGTTCAGCATTAGCTAGAAAGAGGATATTCTCTGCAGATGAATTGGTTACTGAGGCAGCTTCTACCATTATATAAAACTGTTTCACATCCAGGAGTATGGCAAGGCCATGATTTGCAGAAATATAGATTAACCGAAAAATGTTCTCCAAAACAATTAAAAAATATTTGTGAAGATTAAAATTAAATGATGGAGAAACAATCACACGGCATAACCCTTATCCAAGAGTCCCTGAAAAAGTGCAAATGAGCATATTAAATGTTCAATACAATATTTTTTGAAACTGTCTCTGTAAGCGCCACCAGATGTCTCCAGAAGTGTTACAGTGTATCCCGGCATTGTATAGGACCCAAGACAACACAGTAATTTACTTGTAGCACAATGGTGAACATTTTGTCTTTGTCTTCTTTATAGATATATTATTTGAACAGTGTTTCAAATACCACAAATTATACTGTAATTAGTTTCCATGAACTGTTGTATTTTTATGTAAAGTTTATTTTTATATTGTTTTTGCAATAGAGAACTTGCATCATTACAAAGATAAATGCGTGTTCGGTTTTTCTGTTGCTGTCGAGAGGCAACTGCCTCTGTTTCATCATGTCCACTTTCACCTGTCTATCTGTGGTTGATTATTTTCATCACGCACAGCGTGAATCAGCATTCAGTTCAACATAACTCAATTATCCCTATACTTGAGACACAATTTTGGGATGGTGGGATGGCTGCACCAGCAATTCACAGACAGGGGGCACTTGGCTAATTTATGTTACAGGTATGAGGTCCAAGCCTCCAAACCTTTTCCCGTTGCAAGCCAGCTATGGCGAAAAACATACCCTGCTGTCCGAAAAAGGTGGCTAAAAACATACCCTGTTGTCTGCAAAAAACATCCCTTTAGTAACACCCGTGGCAAAAAAACATACCTCTTTATAACCAAAATGCATTTCGGGACCCGTTGTTATATTTCTGGGACCTGTTGTTAGCAGTGAGCTAAAAAACTATACCCCGTTGCGAGCGTCCAGAGCTGAAATGTAAACCCCATTGCAAGCAGGGAACCTGCAAAAACATGCAGAACCACTGGATGGCTGTCCCCCCCCCCTCGTTCACAGAACACCAGAAATAACTGCTGTTTTTGTAATATAATAGGATCTGTTTACGGCTACATAAGCAAAGTTGAAATAATCACAGTTGATTTGACTGAATGTGAAGAGCAGAATC
Source organism: Phoronis ovalis (assembly GCA_028565635.1). Taxonomy (NCBI): domain Eukaryota; kingdom Metazoa; phylum Phoronida; family Phoronidae; genus Phoronis; species Phoronis ovalis. The sequence continues at coordinate 7,438 of JAOXYB010068878.1, forward strand.
AAACAAGGGCCTGTTAATTTTGCTATTATCATGCCACACCCATTCAAAAACAGTGAAAACATTATTTTTTTAACAACTTATATCACATATTGTTATATAGAACCCCACATATTATTTATGTAATACTGATATACATAATATGAACTACCTTGTATGTTACTGACATTAAGTGTGTAACTCTCTCTCATGTGTAGTATGAATTTGAAGTGAGTACACTTCTCGGCATTTCCAGGTTTTGATAATCTTTAAAGCTATTTGAAAATAAGGCAACTAAGTTTGCTGCCGAGATTCAAATATTTTTTAGTAGTCTGATCAACAAATATTCTGCAACTCTAATGGTTTTGAAAACATGTACGAGTTCATCTACTTCCAGTCTGTTATTTGTAAATAGGAATATATGTACCTATTAACCCCTCAAAAGGTTAATTAGAACTTTTGAAATTAAAATCAAATAAATAATTGCAATGAGTATACATACTATGATTTTTACGAATAAATCCTGAAAAAACTTATTTTTATTAAACTTTTATACGTTTTATATTAAATTTTGATTCAAATGCACTTGGCAAACACAAATGAAATTCAAACGCACATGGTATAAGGTCTTTCAAAAATATAGTGTCCTAAAATATCCAGGAAGGTAAGGGGATCCCAGGGGCCATGGACTAATAACTAATAGCACTTCTTTTGTTCGTTTCCTTGTAAAACCGGCAACGAGCAAAACAATATTTATTTGTGGAATCAGTTAATATTACCGATTTTTATGCAAAAACTGTCTTTTTGATCGTTTCGAGGCGAACAACTTTTTTTTATCCCAAAACGAGATTCACAACCAAATAAACTAAGTTCGAACGCTACATGTTCAGTCTAGTGAAAAAAACAACGAGATAAGCATATAACGTTTTCTGCTGACAAGTAGCACAAATCGCGAACAACTACCAACAAATAAAAAAGTCAGACTACGCTCGCAAACATTCTACTGTCTGACTTTGATAGACGACATATATACTACTTCCATAAATAGCAAACTTGTTATACTTTAAAATTAATGGGTTTGAGTAACGAGTATCCCATATCACGAAAATATAATAAGCAAGCGTCATGGCACATTAACACTGAAAGCATCAGCAAACATTCTATTGTCCGGTTTTGATGCGAAACAGGCCACAAAAAAATAAAGTTAATATTTTTCAAACTTTAATCAACATCTGTTTCATAAGGAAATACCTTTCAAGTGCAGCAGTGAACGTTTTATTGCCCGGCTTAGACGTGCAACGGACTACCAAAATAGCAACTGTTGCTAATTATAAAATCGCGGTGAATCATACATAAAGCCAATTGTGAAGCAGATGGTACATACAAATTATGAGGACTGACACCAAACATTGTCTCACCGAAGATTTTACGATCTCACCGAGCTTGACATAAATGCGATTCACACGGATTCAAGAAGCATACATATTTCTGGTAAGATTTTTGGAAGATGTATCATCGTTTTACTCAATTTCATTAGGGTTGCTCCTATTAGTGAGCAAGCCTATTGGTTTTGTACGATTTCCGTCTTTTTCGCTCGTAGAGTGATTAGGCTGATATATTATTACTATACAGTAATTAGATTAATCTGCAAATAATGGATGTATTTCTGTCGGTATGTTTTTTTGGCTAAAATCACGAAAAGGAGTAGTTTCCTAGAGGTATAACACTTCCTCATGACATTGTAGTGGACCCGTTTTATTTTGTATGAATCGTCACTGCATGAAGGCTTCACTTCAATTCCTTAAGGTGCAACTGTGATCAAACTTTGCATTCTCAAAAGCTAGTAAAGCAAACGCGAATTCATGATAAAACTTACCGACTCCAGTCGGTGTTCTTTTTCAGGTCACTCACCTGGGATGTCTTTTTGTAAGCGGACAAGGTACTATTTTTTCAACAGGTCACTACGACTGGTACTTTAGAGGCTTAGGGTCATTGGAGTTTATTTTAACCGAGGGTGTCCACTTTCATGTTGTCAGTCTCCTCCGGACATTATATTGCTGTTCTTTTTTGTTCACGTGTTATTTCATGCAGCAGATATTTGGTTCCGTCAATAAAAGTTTCTTGATAGATTTCGGAAATGGCTCCCTTCGTAGGCAACACCAAGGAGCACTGCCTATCAAAGGTACTAGATAAATATACATGTGCTGACATCAAAGTGGATTTTCGAAACTCTAAGATCTTTCAAGGTGAGCATTTTAGCTACTGTGATATTTCAGGGTGGATATCTTGTGTTGGTGGTAATATTTCAAGCTGGAGTTTCTGATTGTTTTGGAAATTTTTACTATTTTTCGGATGTTATTTTAACGTTTTGGCTTATTTCACGGTTGATTTTTTCATTAAAGGATATTTCAGTGTTTTGGCAATTCTGGGGATATTTCAGGATCGTAATGGACCCCTAGGTCTGAACAACTCCACCAAAGACAAAGGTAGTGGTCCCTTTGAACTCGTTTTCCGCGACGTGGCGTGCGATGTGGAGGGCCCTAGACAAGAGTGTCCCCCCTCCTTTTAGTAGGCGTGGGGTCTGAGTCCCGTTTAAGAGTCCTAGAATTTTTTTTAATGATA
>JAOXYB010068900.1:0-10034 GCA_028565635.1 Phoronis ovalis
TTAAGGTTTGCCAGCCAGCCAGACTCGTCTGGGGAACAGATATTATGGGGAACAGACTCGATGGGTGCTTCCGATATATGTCTTTAGCTACTAAATTAACATTGTTGGCGAGTGTTATAGATTAATTAAAGTGGTATTTTTGAACGATTTTGGAAAGTGGATTAACAGTTGTTCTGAAAATTTGCCATTTTCGCAGTCAGGAAAACTGTTTTTGTCCAGATCTTGACAACTGTGGCAAATTGAGAGATCGCTCTAATTCAGAAGTCCGGTTTATCTTTGACCTGGATCACTTCAAATATGGCTAAGTGCTGATGGCCATGCATGTTTCTGGGGATAGCACCCTGCTTGAATTTATTGTACTTTGCAATATTATCCTCTTGTTTGCATAGCATTATTTCATCGATGCAGTTATTAATAGAAAAGAGGCAATTGCAACTTTTGTGTACTTTTATTATAGGCTATACATTATGTATCAATCTATTATCTTAATATTTCTTCTCTGTATATGCCATTATAATATGATGCTGAAATACACTGCTGAATGTTTATGTAAAAATGTGTTCAAGAAAAATATATTTTATTACATAGGTATAAAAGAATTGTATCTTATCGCGGTATGAATGTCCTGTCCACTCCCTATGAAGATGTTTGGGGTTCTGGACAACTTTTAACCTATGGTCATACTATTTACCAGGGAAAGTAAGTTAGTATAGTTATGAGATTTTGTTGCAAGCATTGTGAAAACGAGTCTTGTGAATAACATGCCTTGCTAATTTTGGTCAAAACAACTACGATTATAAATTCTACAAAAAAGTTGCCTAAAAGGCTGTATGTCAATTAAGTTAGTTCCTCCTGCTCCTTATTCAATAAAGAAAAAGGCAATATTTCCATTTTCCTTATTCAATAAGGAAAAGGGGCTATTTCCATTTTCCTTATTAAATTGAGGATTAAAAGGAGCTATTTCCCTTTTCCTTATTCAATTTTGATCTGAATAAGAAAAGAAACCATTTCCTTTTTCCTTATTCAATTTTTTTTATCAAAATAAGGAAAATGGAACCATTACTTTTTCCTTATTTGAATGTTGGTCTTGATAAGGAAAAAGTAGTTATTTCCTTTTTCCTTATGCATCTTTGGTTCTTTTCCTTGTTTGACTCAAAATCAAATAAGGAAAAAAGAAATATCTCCTTTTTCCTTTATTCCAATCCAACATTTGAATTAGGAAAAGGGAAATATTAATGGTTCCTTTTTCCATATTTTGCTCAAATTAAATTGAATCAAGAAAAAGAAAATATTCTTGTTTGCTTATTTGGATCAAAATCAAATAAGGAAAAAGGAAATATCTCAAGACTCAAATTAGAGTTCTCTTTTCTTTCTTGAAACCCTCAAGCAAATAAGGAAAAAGGAAATATTTACTTTTTCCTTATTGAATAATATATCTGTCAATAAAGAAGTGCCACTTTGTTGCCATGCATGTCATTCAGCTCGTATCAATTTTTGAATAAATTATTTACATTCACCTGGTATAGACATCCAACTAATTAGTGTATGCAGCCAAATGTTCCCAGGAAAGTTGACTTTTTGAATGTATAATGATGCAGTTTTCTGCTTGCTTGCATGATTGTATTCACAAATAGCTTGTTGCACTGTTTGGGATAAGGATGGTAGCTAGCCCAAACAAGTACCTGCAAATAATCTATTTATATTCAAGTATATATGTGTCATCATATGAAGCTAGTTTTTGAAAGATGTTTTGTGTTTTTTTGTTATGCCCATCACTATGTAATAGTGAATGATGGGCATATAGTCATAGGGTATGCGGCAGTGGCGGCGGCGGCGTACGTAACCTTTTCTTTGTCTTGCTATAACAGCTTCAGCTTTTGTCAGATCATCTTCGTATTTGGTACAGGCCGGGTAAGTACAGGTCATAACACAGGTTGGATATAATTTTGACCATGATTATTTCCAACATGGCCGATTGGCAGCCATGTTTGTACCCGAGAGTGCACCTCACGTTGCGCCCATTTTGGGAAAGACAAAGCGTTGACTTGATGATTCAAGATGGATTCACGTAGGCCATGGGTTGATGGGTGCATTACTCCAGGTGACATTTCAAAATGACCTTGGGAAGTAGGTTAAATGTCAATGCGAATCTTTGACAATTTTTGTTGCGCAAAACACTTTCTTTGTTGCACAATAACTGCTTCAGTTTTTATCCAATCAGCTTTATATTTGGTACAGGATAAATACAGGTCCAAATGCAGATCATCTGTAATTTTGACGTGGATCACACTCAAGATGGCAGACTGGTGGCCATGTTTGTTCTCGATATGGTAGCTCGCAATAATAGCTTTTGTTTTTGTCGGATCATGTTTGCATTTGGTACAGGGTAAATACTGGTGGGCATATTAGGCCAGGCCACATTTCAAAATGACCTTGAGAAGTAGGTCAAATGCTGATGCGAATCTTTAACATTTTTTGTGCATAATACTTTCTTTGTTGTACAATAACTGCTTCAGTTTTTATCCGATCAGCTTTATATTTGGTACAGGATAAATACATGTCAAAATGCAGATCATCTGTAATTTTGATGTGGATCACATTCAAGATGGCAGACTGGTGGCCATGTTTGTTCTCGATATGTTAGCTCGCAATAATAGCTTTTGTTTTTGTCGGATCATCTTTGCATTTGTTACAGGGTAAATACTGGTGGGCATATTAGGCCAGGCCACATTTCAAAATTACCTTGAGAAGTAGGTCAAATGCTGATGGGAATCTTTGACATTTTTTGTGCATAATACTTTCTTTGTTGCACAAGAACTGCTTCAGTTTTTATCCGATCAACTTTATGTTTGGTACAGGGTAAATACAGGTCACAATGCAAATTGTATGTAATTTCCGTGTGGATCACTTTCAAGATGGACGACTGGTGGCCATGTTTTTTCCCAATAGTGCACGTTATGTTGTGCCCATTTCGGGAAAGACAAAGTGATGACTGGACAATTCGAAGGTGGATCACAAAGCCCATAGGTTGGTGGGGTGTATTATTAGGCCAGGTGACATTTCAACGTGACCTTGAGAAGTGAGTCAAATTCCAATACGAATCTTCGACATTTTTCATTTGCGTAACACTTTTCTTGTGTTGCAATGACTGCTTCAGTTTTTATCATATCGGTTTTATATTTGGTACAGGCTAAATACTGGTCAAGGTGCAGATAGGCAGTAATTTTGACCTGGACACCTTCCAAGATGGCTGACTGGTGAGATGTTAGCTTGCAGTAATTAATAGCTTTTGTTCTTGCCAAATCATCTTCATATTAGGTACAAGGTAAATACTGGTCAATTGACTGGTCAATTATAAAGCACACTTCGGATATAAGTTTGACCCTGATTACTTTTAACATGGCCGACTGGTGGCCATGTTTGTGCCTGAGAGTGCATGTTACGTTGCACCAATTTTAGGAAAGTGATGATTGGATGATTTGAAGGTGGATTCACGAAGGCCATAGGTTGGTGGGTGTGTTAGGCCAAGTTACATTTCAAATTGACCTTGGCAAGTAGGTCAAATGCCGACATGAATCTTCAACATTTTTTGTTGTTTATAACACTTTCTTTGTCGCACAATAACTGCTTCGGTTTTTATCTGATCAGCTTTATATTTGGTACATGGTAAATACAGCTCAAAATGCAGACTTTCTATAATATCGACATGGATCACTTTCAAGATGGCCGACTGGTGGTCATGTTTGTTCCCGAGAGTGCATGTTACGATGCGCCCCTTCTGGGAAAGACGAAGCAATAACTCGAGTATTCAAAGGTGGATTCATGAATGCTATAGGTTGATGGGCGTATTAGGCCAGATGACATTTCAAAGTGACCTCGAAAAGTAGGTCAAATTTTGATACGAATCTTCGACATCTTTCGTTGTGCATAACAGTTCTTTGTCTCACAATGACTGCTTCAGTTTTTATCATATCAGCTTTATATTTGGTGCAGGCTAAATACTGGTCAAAGTGCAGATCAGCTGTAAGTTTGACCTGGATAACTTCCAAGATGGCTGACTGGTGGCCATGTTTGTTCTCTAGATGCTGGCTCGCAATAACAGCTTTGGTTTTTGTCGGATTATCTTCATATTCAGTACAGTGTAAGTACAGATCAAAGTCGGAAGCACCCATCAAATCTGTTCCCCATAATAACTGTTCCCCAGACAAGTCTGTCTGGCTGGCAAACTTTAAGCAGTTCATCCAACTGGTAAGAGGGAACAGATCTGATTCTCCACATCAACATCACTAAATGATTTATTTAAGTGCGAAACTCCATGAAACAACACCTTTTTGCAAATTTCAGCTGGCAGATAGAGTTCCCACATTTTTAGCTGGCTGGGAAATTTAAAAAAATTCAGCTGGCTGGCTAGTGGAGAACAGAGATGGCCTTCCAAGCTACATTACCAAATGGTTTATCTAAGCATGAAACATGTAAAAAAATATATTGATTTGCCCAATTACTTCCAACATGGCCGACTAGAGGCCATGTTTGTTCCCGAGAGTGCACGTTACGTAATGCCAATTTTGGGATAGACTAAATGATGACTAGACTATTCTAAGGTGGATTTACGAATTTAAGATCATAGGTTGCTTGGTGTATTTTAGGCCAGGTGACATAGATGGCTTTACAACTAATGAAACTACATCATATGATGGGCATCTGTCTGCACCCGCAGACCTCTTGTTTGATTTCAGGATTAAACTGACTTTATAATAGTTATGCTCATATTACGTTAAACAATGTTTTGTCTAATGATTATAAATGTTTTTAACTACAGGGCAGATGGAAGACATTCTTCAAATGATTTGATTGCTGGAGTAATGGGAACAGATTTTACCCTGGGATCTTTTTATTTTAAAATGTTAGAAGCTAATTCTGTATGCTCTGATGAGCACTTTAGGTAAGTGTGTACTGTAATGTAGCGTATGCATTACAGTAGTTTCCGAGTTATATATGCTCTTCCATATAATTATACAAATTATTGGTTTGTGATGCGGTAAAATGACGTCAGAAAAATCTGAGTATAACTGTCACAAACCAGTATATTTAGTACTTTACCGGAAGAGCATAACTCGGAAACCTGCTGTAACAAGTACTTGCCTTAGTCACTTTCTACATTGTTGCCAAATATAAACTGTATGTTGTTCGAGGTGTAATTTTTGACCCATTTCATAACATGTTATTTAATTTTTAGATGTTTTGTGATGGACAGTAGTGGATACCTCGTAATGCATCCAGATTTTGTTGAAACTGATGACTTGAATGAAATAGCAAATGTTCATATCATTGATAAGGTGATTGTTTAGTTTCTATTTATCTCACAAATTTATTAACTTCGAAAGAACAAATGAATGCTAATTTGGCGGTATACAGTTTAATTGATTTACATTGTAATATTTTCTAAAAAACAATATTTATCAGAGTGGCATATATTTGGGCCCCTTAACAATTTTATTGTGATTGCATATGTTGAAAGTTGATTATAACAATCATGTGAGCAAAAGAACACATGATTGTGATTTGACAGCACGAATGGGATCAAGTCATAATTTAATGCACGAATGAAGCTCACATAACTAGTATTCATACTACCTAATAAGCACTTTAAAATAATACTACAGATCTAATATTATATTTTTCTAGATCTGTTATTTTTTTTCCTACTATATTGACTTATTTCTTATTTTTTGAAACATACATAAATTTTACCTCATGGTTATAATTTGATTGTGTTTTACACAAATGTATTATCATTGCGCCTTTCATAAATACATCTTTATAGTGAACTTGCATAAAACAACGCTTACAAAATGCATATTGAACCCTAACATTTAGCAGGAAGTTTCTATTTCCAACTCATTTTTAGTCATTCCCCAAAAAATATATTTCAGAGAATGACCTGTAACTGCATTTACTGAATTTTTAACATATACTGGATAATTTTCTAGAGTGATTAGCCGCACAAATGTAGTAAATAAAGCATTTACACTTTCAAAGCTAAAACCTGTGCATGTTGCTATTCCCCAGGGGGGTACTGCCATTTAAAGTCACTATATATATGTGCCACTTAATAGGCCCCCTTTTTTCAGCTCCAGCATTTACCACAGGGTATATTTTTCATGCTCCTCAAAGCCTTATTCACCACAGGGTATATTTTCAAAAATAGTCATTTACCACAGGGTGCATTTCTTGAAAAACGCATTTACCACAGGCATGAAAAATTAAGGTTTGTAAATTTTTCCATATCTATTTACCACAGGGTATATAATTTTCAAGTAAATTTTACCCAGGGTATCTATTTCGGGAGTGTTATTTGTGACAGGGTATATTTTTCATGTTTTTTCACTTACGACAGGTATATTTTTGGCGATCTTCATTTACCACAGGGTCAGTTTTTTTTACCCAGGGCTGCACACCCCTACCAACTTTTCTGTCAAGTACCCCCCGGGTGCTAAACCAATCAGATAACAGATTGTGTAAAGTTACCCTTTGACTTTTCAAAATTTCTGTGCTATGTATGTAAACTATATACATATATGCATGAAATTTGTCTTTTAAGTAGGCAAGTGGATTGAGAGTAATTGGCTACTGAATGGGATCAAGGTCTTGGGTTCCATTCTCACAAAAAGCTTGTAGTTTTAAAAACATTTCTGGGAAATTTTGATTAATGCACAAAATACTTTACATTCAGTGTTAAAATTAAAGCTTATGACCATACCAGCAGTGGTACTGTCATACAAAGTAATGAAATTTGGAGTTCACTTGCTGCCTCCCATTTAATAATAATTGTGAATTGTCTACTTAAAGCATGCTTTAGGTGGTATGAATAGCCCTTCTTAAACATGCTTTAAGCCTGTTGCTATGTTTCCTTTAAAATTTACTTGACTTTTATGGGATGACTGTAACTTGACCAAATGCTTGTTACATTGGATAGAATCACTGTCCACAAGGTCACACTTTCCCAATAATTACATCATTTTCCAAAAAGTCCCAGGGCTGGTTTCTTTGGAAAACTGATAAAATATTTTAATTTTAATATTATAGTGCATAATAATAGACTAAGTTATAGTATACACCATGAGTAACACACAGTAAATATTACTTTGCTTTTTAGATCCCATCAGTTGCTAATCATTTAATCTCAGATGGTGTGTTAAAAAGAGAAGCTTGTGTTAACTTTGAAACCATTGCTTTTAATGCATACTGGAGAGTAAGTATAAATAAATAATTTTAATAAAAACACAAAAATATTGAAACAATGTTTCAGTTGATCAAAATAATGAACACATTAAAACAGTATTATTAATTTTTATTATGCCCATCCACCATAGTGGCTGGGCATATAGTCATAGCGAAGGCATCGTTGTTGTCATTGTCGTTGTCATATGTGACACTTTCTTTGTCTCATAATAACAGCTTCAGTTTTTACCTGATCAGCTTCATATTCGGTACAGGATAAATACAGGTCAAAGTGCAGGGCTGTTTTACTTTTGACCTTGATTACTTCCAATATGGCCGACTGGTGGCCATGTTTGTTCCCAAGAGGGCACATAACGTTGTGTCCATAGCGAAGATGAAGCACTACCTGGACATTTCAAAGGTGGTTCTATGAAGGCCATAGACTGGTGGGTATAATAGCCTAGGTGACATTTTAAAATGACCTTGATAAGTAGGTCAAATGCCATAACGATTCTTGAATATTTTTTGCCGTGCATAGCACTTTCTTTGTCTTGCAATGACTGCTTTACTTTTTATCCGATCAGCTCCATATTCGGTACACAGCAAGTACAGGACAAAGTACAGGTTATGTGTAATATTGACCCGGATTACTTCCAACGTGGCCGACTGGTGGCCATGTTGGTTCGCGAGATTGCACGTCATAATAACACCTATCAGCTCCATATTCGGTACACAGTAAGTACAGGACAAAGTACAGGTTATGTGTAATATTAACCCGGATTACTTCCAACATGGCCGACTGGTGGCCATGTTGGTTCGTGATATTGCACATCATAATAACACCACCTTCAGTTTATATCCAATCAGTTTCATATTCTACACAGAGGAAGTCCAGGTCGCAATACATGCTATGTGTACTTTTGACCTAGATTACTTCCAATTAATATGGCTGACTGGTGGCCATGTTTGTTCTCGAGAGGGCACATAACATTGCGTTGATAGCCGTGAAGACAAAGTCCTACCTGGATGATTCATAGGTGGTTCTAGGAAGACTGTAGGTTGGTGGTCATAATAGGCTTGGTGACATTTCAAAAAATGACCTTGACAAGTAGGTCAAATGCTGTTACGAATCTTTGACATTTTTTGCCATGCATAACACTTTCTTTGTCTTGCAATAACTGCTTAAGTTTTTATCCGATTAGCTCTATATTCGGTACAAAATAAGTACAGGTCAAAGTACAGGTTATGTATAATATTGACCCAGATTTCTTCCCCAAGAGGGCACACAACATTGCATCTAGCGCGGCGAAGATGAAGCGCTGTCTGGACGATTCAAAGGTGGTTCTAGGAAAGCCATAGGTTGGTGGGAGTAATAGGATAGATGATATTTTAAAATGAGCTTGACAGGTAGGTCAAATGCTGGTATGAATCATCGACATTTTTTACCGCGCGTAACAGTTTGTGTCACAATAAATGTGTCATTTTTTAGCTGATCAGCTCCATATTCAGTACAGAGTAAGTACAGGTTATATATAATATTGACCCACATTACTTCCATCATGGTCGACTAGTGGCCATATTTGTTCCTGAGAATGCGTGTCACTTTGCGTTTACAGCTGCAAAGACGAAGCACTACTTGGCCGATTCAAAGATGGTCCTAAGAAGGCCATAGATTTGTAGCCCAATGGGTCATTTTTTCACAAATTAATCCCTAAAAATGGAATGATTTTTCACAGAAATTTCCATAGATATTGGTTCACTTTTCAACAAACCCTAAAAATATGTCGTTTTTTTCCGTTTTTATTTAAAACTAGCAATTCCAGGGAACTTTTTCAAATAACCTAAAAAATTTGTCCATTTTTGTGACAGAAAACCCTAAAAATGAGTCAAGTCTTGAGACCAAAATCCTTAAAAATGGGTGGATATTTTGAGTTTGGGCTGCACATACTCCTGGGGGTCACTTATGTAAAGGGTGGGTCCACATGCGCGAACACAGGTGTTTTAAAAAGCCCCTAAACACGTATATAGGTTGCTAAAAAAGCACCCCTTTGAAAGACTTGTAGGTTTAAAAGGTGACCCTTTAGCAGACCTCAAACGTAGTAAAATCATACCATTTGGCAGACCTGAACCAAATCGTGCCCTTTAATTCACAGACTGGGAGTAAAAACGTAAGAGTTTTCAGAGAATATAATGTCCTCCATAATGGTAAACGAATACATTATTTAAAGTAGAACAGTTTAAATTTTAAATTGTAAAAAAAAAACTTCACACAATTCTGAATGCAAATTAATAAAGAACCTGTATTAGGAACTGGTCAGAAATAAAAAATTTGAAGTATTGTGGAAAAAAAATCAATCCCCCTCCAGGACTTGCGCAAAAAATTGTAACTCCACCCCTTAGATAATGCACAAAACTATGATCCCTCTTCCAGAAATTTGAGTTAGAAAGCATTCATGCTGAGAAATTGCTTTCAAAAACCGAGACTTATTTGACCTGATGAAGCCACTGCGGGTTAAACACGTCAAATATGAATCACTATCTGGGCCGGATCACCACACAAAGCTTAAAAATTAAGAATCCTGATCACTACCCAATGCAAAACTACTCTATAATCTAAATTTAAAACTTCCAAAAAATTGCCTACACAATTGTTTTTTTTAGACTTAAGCACACTCGTTAATTAGATGGAATCTGTTGCCCAAATTCTGTTTAATTTAAATTTAAATTGGGGCTTTATGGAATGACTGTCATTTTTTTATCATCTTAACATTATTCATATACTGCCTAGTTGTATCCAGGAGATGTAAATATAT
>JAOXYB010068911.1:0-10034 GCA_028565635.1 Phoronis ovalis
ATCAAGGCTTATCATTCAACCTTATTTTCTCATAAGTGCCGTTATTGCATGATTTTCCCAGACAACTCATCTTAAGAACTGACTTGTAAATAAGTAAATGTTTTTTCACACTTTATACTTTAAGTTAAATTTCAGCTAATTATAAATGAAAAGATAGACAAATAAAGGTATATATTATATATTTGTAAGGTATAAATCTCAAACTTTCTAAATCCGCAACTACTTTTTCTCTAAGTAGATCATGTGACCTGTACAAAGCCATTTTGGGTTAAAACGTTTAACTTTTGAAATATAAAATTCAAAAATACGTCAAGTACCACTAAATATATACGTAGCTGAAAAAATTTGTAAAATTATCTTTATAGGTATAGTTATGAAACTGTGTCTCAAATTTGCAAAAACTTCTGTTTTGTTCAATATATATAAATTTATACGTACTAAGAAAAAAAATGTGTTGACAAAACTTTGAAAATTTATATTTTTTCAACCAAGTTAAATTTAAATAATCAACAGATATATAGCAGTTGTTTCAGGAAAAATGGTCATAGTGTAGGTCAGTGACCTGTTCAAGAGAAAAATTAAATCCAGATTTAGAAAGTTTCATTTATCTATCTTTTCATTTAACTTTAACCATAAAGTGGGAATAATTTGTGCCAAACAATATTCGCTACCTTAATAATAAAAATCTAGAAATATATAGCAGCTGTTTCAGAAAAAATGGTGTCCAGAAATGTATGCAGTGGAAGGGGTTTGCATAAAGTTTTGGTGATTTTAATTGAACTTTCTTAGCAAGATGTTGTGCAGAGCAAAATAGTTTACATGGTTATTCAAAATGCAGTAGAAGTATGACTGCTCAAATGTACATTAGACCTGTATGTTGAACGTTTATTCTAAGAAAATAGGCGTGCTTACCTAATGGTCTTGTTGTAATGTTTACCCATTTTTTGTAAAGATACATCGCCATTGGCTGTTTTCAAAGAAATAAACAACACAAACATTTATGGCTTATACCATCTTGCTACATTTACACACTAAACTATTTACATCACATTGTATTGATCGATTAGTTACCAGAAGTGCAACATTCCATTAAACTGCAAGTTTCTTACATCAAGCTAAAATAAAATAAAAATGTGAAAACAAACTCTCTATATCTGTAAGAATACAATACACACTGCATTTGAGATAAGGTAAAGTAACACTATAAATTTACCCATTGCGAATGTCCAAACAAGTGCCTGCTAAAAATAGTAAAAGGTGAAAATCAATTTGTTTTATTCTTGCTGTAAAAATTGTTTCTACTTTTGGACGACAATATGTGATTGCTTCTGTTCTGCCATATGCAGATTATTGTAGTTCATACATCTTGCCATAAGATATCAGAGGCCAAATCTGAAAACGTTGCATTTTATAGAATACCAAGCCTCATAATACAATCTTACAGCAAACACTTTGAACCATATTACTGCTAATTCTTTGTTACAATGCATATCACAAAGATGTACTGCAGAACATTTAATAGAACTGATCCGAGTCCGAGCTTTGGAAAGACTTGGCTGATCCCGACAGTTCCTTGGTGTCTTGGAGGTTCCTTGGCAGAGATGGGTTATCTGTTGTGTCTAGAGATCTTGTGGCACATGTGGAAAAGGAGTAGATACATTAAATGTCTACACAAGAAAAGTTGAACATTAAATTCTTGACACACCATAGTCAGACAACATATGTCCACTGCGCAAATGTACTTCTTACTGCTCAGACTACTTTCTTCACCCCCTGTATACTATATTATTCTGTCTGCCACAATTTATCTATAGTCCATTATGCAAAGCAAGGTCATCGAGATATAGAACGAGTCATCATGATGGAACAGCCGATGTAGGTGACGATGACACTATTTTAATGTAGTACTTACTAAAGCAAGAACACAGTTCATTGATGAAATGAGTTTTATAATTTTACTGTAGGCACATCTGGGTATTTATGCAGTATGTGCAAGCGGTCTGATCTCTATTAACATATATGATTAACTGTTGACAAAACAAGCTGCAGCAGGAGTTTAAAAAGTTTGGAAGGGCGGCCTTTTCGCCAGGGGTATGATATGGCAGCTTCACAGAAGACAACTTGATGTGAAGTGGTGCAGGAGGGTATAATGATCATGATGTAAGTAACCGTAGTGTTCAGAATAATGTACTGATCACAGCTTACTGAAGCATGCAGACTAATGTACTGATCACAGCTTACTGAAGCATGCAGACTAATGTACTGATCACAGCTCACTGAAGCATGCACAATAATGTACTGATTACAACTTACTGCAGTCTGAATAAATCCATTTGTTAGAGTTCTGTACCCTCTCAACTAACGCCTGAGCTTAACCATAGTCGATTTTTGTTTATTATCTCGAAAAGCAGAAGAATGATAATCCCTTTATTTCTATATAAAGTGTCACGAAAGTCTTGACAACAATCAAACTGCAGCTTGCAATAATATGTATAGCAGGGGACTAAGCAGGTAGAGTGTCGAGCACACATATTCTGTGCTGCCAGAGTTTATCTATACTTCGCTAAATAAAAAGCAAGATCCCCGGCGATATCTATTCAGAATGAGTCATAATGATAGGCGACGATGGATCACACAGAGAGAAAGGTTTATTATCTTGGTTGGCAAAAGATTTATGCCATTCATTATTCCGCTCTTGCCAAATTGAAGGAATATAGCAAAAATTTACAATGGTTGAGCCCAGACGTTAGTTGAGAAGGTATGGAACACTAACGGGTGGATTTATTCAGACTGAACTTACTGTAACGCAGAATAAAGTACTGATCACAATTTACTGAATCATGCAGAATAATGCACTGATCACAACTTACTGTAGCATGCAAAGTAATGTACTGATCACAACTTATTGAAGCGCACAGAATAATGTACGTATACTGATCACAACTTAATGAAGCATGCAGAATAATGCACTGATTACAACGTACTGAAGCTCCTTGTATTGGTGACTCCTAATTTAGTGGTGCTACCCGGACTGAAAGGAGACATCTGACCTAGTAACAATGCCAGGCAGTCGGCTACACGATTGTTTGGAGCGCATGCAAGTGCGGGTGTGTGGCCTTTATCATCAAGAGCCACAACGCTGGCACCTTTCTGTAGAAGAACTTGGACAACAGACACTAAACCTTCTCGTGCTGCAATATGTAACGGTCTAAAAACAAAACAGCGATGATCTAGATATGTATCAAATATCGGTAAACGAGAATTTAACTTTTTTGAAGAATATAACACCAGGCTTGTTTCAATTTACAGGTTTCGTACGATAACACTAAGGACATAGGATCAAATAAACTTTTACACATGAACAAAGTAAATACGTTTATTTGGTGAATGAATTTCAATTTTCCACAGGAAAATAATTTGAGTAAATATATAATTAATTGTCTTTACTCTACCTAAATGGTGGTGAATGCAAACAAATAGAAACGCTACAGTACACATTTCATTCCAAACAAATGGAATCAAGATACTTACGTCTTGGACTCAAAATTCTGAATGTTAACAATACTACTGTCCTCTATCTTGTCCAAAATTAAAAGAGCTGCATTTTCATGTTGCTGAAAAATATTACAATTTTAATATCAATTTTATTTTACAAATGATCATTCTCAAAAACAGTTCATGCCTTCCACAGAAAAATAAAAATAGTCGTTTTATACATTGTATACAAAATAATCAACAGCAGCTGCATTCTTCAATCTTTAAAATTTTAACAAATGTTTAAGTACATTTGGGTATCTCAATCAATTTTAAAACAATATACCGTTACAAATTTGCTCACTTGATTCGACTATGTATAATATTTCTCATGGAAGTTTAAACTACCACCATAGATTATTTTTCTGCTTACATGCTTGAGCGGTGAGGGAATGAGTGACATCAACCATGCATACAGGTGGGGTTCCCACCAAAATATCATATTTGTATGACATTGGGATTTTAAAATCACTTGCTATATACTGATTTTGTACTATTATTTATCAAAAGAAATGATATCTATTAGTTAGTACTTTTCCTAATTTGAAATTAAGGTATTTTTACCAAACAAAGCACTTTTGTAAAGGAATATTTTATTAACGAACATCTTCTGCTGAAAACAGAAAGACAGAAAACGGAACTTTAATCATCCCAATAGACAAAGATGGTCACTATAAATATAAGCGTAGTTGGTAAGTTTTTCTACTGTAGCTCCATTTCAGTTTTAATTTTATTGTTTTTGGCCTTATTCGTTGTTTTGATGCTCACCCCCAAACAAGCATGACAAAATGCAGTGCTTTGAAGTTCACCTTTAAATTAGCAGGATGTAAAGCAGTGTTTTGATACTAATGCTTAAACAAGCATGATGTATTGCGTTGTTTTGATACTCACCCCTAAACAAGCATGATGTAAAGCGGTGTTTTGATACTCACCCCCAAGGAAGCATGATGTAAAGCGGTGTTTTTATCACAGTCGAAAAGTGATACGACTGCCACACTATCCATTAAAAGTTCTGTAGCAGCACAATGTCCATTCATGGCGGCTAACATAAGAGGAGAATAACCTGATTGGTCAACTTTATTCACATCACCACCGTTGCTAAGTAACAGCTGGATTGATTCACAATGATCACTATACGCAGCGGCATGAAGAGCAGTTCTGCAAGTAAACACTAGGTGTCAGTGATAAATAATCAAGAATATAGTGAAAGACCAATAATCACAAAACTGCGCAAATTATTATTAATTAACGTTACTGTTTGAGAGGCATAAACTGCTATAGACTATTTGTATGCACTCGGTGCAGACACCAGTCTCAGATCCAAATGATACCATCATGTTTCCATTTGTGAATGAACAATGATGTAGTTTTGCGTGCGCTCAGTTAAAGCTTTTCTACAGTCAGATTTTAAAAAACAAGTTTTGTGTATAACTAAAGGATGCCAATACTGAAAGGATCTGACTGTAGTGCCCTCAAGTGCATGCAAATAGTATATTGTTTAATAAGAATAATGATAAATTTAAACATAACGATAATCAGCAAAGCTTCTCTAAGACAAATGCTTATAAATCCTTGATCTCTTTTAATTTCATAGTAATCAATGTTGATTTTAATAAATTCAAGTGAATCCTGAGTTTTTCACATTCAACAGATGGACAAGGTTCTGTGACATTATGCAACTGATCCTTTCAAGCTAAAGACAATATCGTAATATTATTGTTCAGCGACTAAAATGAATGGGACATTTCCAACAATTAACATCAGCCTTCAGTGTACAGAAACTAGTTCTTGATTGTCTATTACTTACCTCCCTTTAGCATCGGGTAAGTTAACAATTTTGTCACCGAACACTTCAAGAAGTAACTCAACACAAGTATCGTTACTATTTAATGCTGCACAGTGTAGAGGGGAGAACTGATTCCCACCTAACCCTTTCTGATTTCCAGGTTCTAAGATAAGCTCCACACAGCTGTCATGACCTAGATAAACGAAGTGTTTGCATTACTAGTGAAGTACAAAAACTACATTTCTAGCGACTTTTTGGCCTATGAAACACAACACGTTTCTTTGGGCTTTAAATTTATTGCTACAGAACAGCAAATTCGTCAATTTCAGAATGATTTTCGTATATTTTGAGAGTTACAATAGGCGACATAGGAAAGCTTCCAACAGTGAGCATCCATTCTTTGTGAAAGCTTGAGAATCAAACACCCTAAACAAATTCACTACATAACCGTTAGAGTGCTTTGTACAAAAACTGAGATACTGTTTAAGTGAGGCTATATGACCTGCAATGTTTTAATTTTGTTTACCAGAATGGGTGGAAAAAATCTGACACAACATGCACATCATGTATTAAGAAAGCAACAATTTACATGCTGATGCCTTGTCACAAGTAGTACTCTGATCATGGGTATACCAAATGTAGTAACACTGAGTAGTACTGAGTTTAAATATTTAAAAATATTAAATATTTGCCTTACTACAACATTTCTCTTACCATTATAGCTAGCATAGTGAAGTGGTGTGTAATTCTTGTAGTCCAGCAAGTTTGACTCTGACTCATTTGCCTGCAGTAATGCTTCGAGCATACCAACATGGCCGCTCATAGCTGACAGATGGATAGGAAGCCGTCGATCTCTTATATGCTGCACAGCAACTTCCACATGCTGCTGAAGTAATGCATCGACACATTCCTCGTGACCATTAGCAGCCTTAAAAAGATGAAATCATTGTATTAATTTGTATACATGATTACAGGACTTGTGCAGCAAGAAACCTATTATAAAACTGGAAACTTACGCCTCTGTGTAGAGCTGTTCTCTTGAATACATCCACAGCATGAACATTAGAACCATTAGCCAGCAGTGTCAGGACACAATCGACGTGACCATTCAGGACAGAAGGCATTAATGGTGTCCTGAAATATTACACAGCACATTAAAATGGAACTATCATAAAGTTAATCAATATCTGAATCTAACATTTTAAAGCTGAATAGCTTTCAGTCTCATTTCGAGACTTCAATCAGACCTTTGCGATACGGTGGGAAGAGGTCACATGATCATTTGACCTAAAACAATTGATAAAAATCGGTGGCAGATCATATCTCATGTCCCTGTTCATGGCTGGTCTGCGAGTCCGAATGTGTGTCGCCTCCTTAATCTAAAATGGAACTGTTTTGTAATTTGTAGAGATGTCTACAGTACAAATCCCACTGTAAACAGCTCATTCAACACAAATTTGTCATGACTATTCAGAAACTACATATAAGTTTTAATGGATGATGGCTAACATATACTAAGAACAAA
The DNA here is from genome assembly GCA_028565635.1 of Phoronis ovalis. Lineage (NCBI taxonomy): Eukaryota > Metazoa > Phoronida > Phoronidae > Phoronis > Phoronis ovalis. The sequence goes on from JAOXYB010068911.1 coordinate 6,846, forward strand.
ACTGTAAATTGTAAAAGAGATTATTGAACAGTACATGTGATGATAAACAGCAGCAGCAGCACAAACAATAAGGCCTGCAATAAAATATACCAACACATGCTGTCATTGTACAAGTGGGTATCTGGTGCAAACAACAGTAATTGTGTATATCCATTAAACTTGCAAATTACAACAAGTCTTCAGAAGTTTTCGTTTTTTCCTCTTTTGCTATATGTTTGCTGATTAACACTTAATTATAGAGAGTCCAATAGGAATTACAAAACACGTATGTCCTAGTTTGTAATTATTTGGCATTTATGCATTTTTGAATTTAGAATACCCCTACTATAATCAAACATCTATATTTTAACTCGTTATACTTTAAAGTATGAACATTTGACAAATGAATCCAATTTAAAAATTCAATATTTTGCGTTAGTTATACACGTCATTCCAAGGTTTTGTGGAATTAATAAAAGTTCAAAATGATCGTAAGTTTTTCGGGGAAATTGTGTGTGTTACACATTAACCTCTCACTTGCATTAATCAGTGTCTATAATAAACATGAAAACCAATCATAATGCATGTGCAGATCCTAGATGCACCTTAACCTTAGAGGTATGCATGCAGGTGGGAGTACAACAGCATTTAGCAACACCTACTTTTCCTGTTCATCACCGGCATCTACAGCACAGTTATGGCTTAGTAATACTTTGACACAGTCTGCATGACCATTGTATGCTGAAATAAACAACAAGGATTCATATGATGTCTGTATTTATTTGGATAGTATTCAATTTTGTTGATTCAGTGCAAGAGAAATGATCATAATGATAGTTTTCAATGTAGTATAATTAATGTAATTTTTGAACTGGTAACTGTCGATGGTGATGTCATTCTTGACAACATTTTAAAATTAACTAAATGATAGACAAAGAATTATCAGAAAGAGATTTGGGATTACTTGTGTATTTTCTTTGGTTACAATCACACATAATTAATTCTAGCTACCTCCTCGTCCGTTCCGTGACTGTAATACACATGACCACTTTGCTGATATCTATACATATACATACCTGCAGCATACAGAGGCAATCTTGTTATGACGGAATCACGAGTTGACACAGATGCACAATCGGCATGACCTTGATAGGCTGCAAAATCAAGTGCCGTACCACCTGACATGTATGAAAACAGTAGGTGTAAAATTGGGAAAGATGTATCTAAATAGTTCAAACAGTTGCAATTAGTACAGCATAAAACGTTAGGTTAAAACAGTTCAAAATATTAGTAATAGTCCAACAATATATTTGCATTGACAATTTCGATGTATGACATTTCGTGTCTTAAACAGTATTTATCCATGAGCACCACTTGTTATCTCATTAGATAATAAGATTCAGTTGCAATACATTAGAGGTTTTAGAAAAGTCATGACTCCTTTGCAAATTCTGTATATAACATTTTAATGGAATTGCTTGGTTTTATTTTTTACACAGTAAACAGCAACTGTCAGTACTGCTACTTCTTTCAAACTGAAAAAAAAACAGAAAGTGAACCTTGTTCTCTTACTTGTTGCAAATCAAATTATTAATTCTACTGCTCCACCAAAGCTAGTTTTGGAAATGACTGCAAGGTAAAATTTAAATCATTCCTACACAATGAGTGATATCTTACCCAAAAACATATCCCTAGATCTCATCTAACATTAAAACTTATCTACTACTGATATATGACAATTTTAACAGCGGGGTGTGTCTGTGGTACTGAAGAGTAACTAGACTAACTATCCAAATATAGCTGTTTTTAGTCAGCAAATACTAAGATGAAAAACTTCAATCTTGTTATCAGTATCTGTGAAAGAAACAAACATTTACTATTAGTCCAGACTGTACACACGAAAATGCATGGTAACATACCTGTCCTTTATGATTCATAGCATTAAGTGAGGCTCCGTAAGTAATGAGTTCATTCACGACAATATCTTGTCCGTTAAGACATGCCACATGAAGACTTGTGTTACCGTACGTGTTCACAGCATCCACTTCAACATCCAGCTCAAGTAGAAGTTTAATGACGCTGATCTGACTGCTGGCTGCTGCAGCATGCAGGGGTGTGTACATCTGAAATAAATAAAAAATACATCCAATAGTGTCTACTCATGAATGTCTAATCCTGCCTCCCATCTCCTAATATTACACACAAAAACCAAGCACACATTCAACTGTAGAAATTGTGACAAATCTTCAAAAATAAAAATAAGTGTTAATGTTTAGAATTTTACAGTTGAGATGGTGTACAATATATCATAGTTTATTTCAGATAAACCTGTAATAGTGTAGTGTGCATGTTTAGAAAACCAGGAAAACAGAGTTTATCAACTAATGTAGAATAGCAGTGAAAAGACTACAGATGAATTTTCACTCAGGTCAAAAAAAAATTATTTGCAATCACAACAATCCTCTATACTGCAAAATAGTGGCCCATCAACACAAGGAGCTTGGAACATTTACAAGGACTGGACTGACAAACACTCTGAGGTTGCCAGTTCTTATGAAGTTATCTTTCTTTCTTTGTAATTTTAAGATTTACTTGACTAAATGATTTTATTTGATGCAATCATTATCAGCAGCAAACTTAGCAATGCTACAGTGAAAAATAATTAAATTTATTTTACCATAAATTACAATAAAAATGTTACCGCAATAATAACAATATTACCATGACATATAAATACAGTTACATACATTTTTACATAATTTTGCATGTATTCCTAGTAGTAAGGACAAGACTGCACAATAAATTAACTGGTAGTGTATGAAAGGGTGTACACTCACATTATGAAGAGATAATAGTTCAGGAGTCTAATGCTCTACTTTGGGCATTCTTGTCATACAGCGACTTTTACATATTTTCATAGCTTGAATGAATTCATACCTTAAAGTTGGATTGGGAGTCTAATGGTGTACTTAGGCCATGATACCTATTACAGTCACCCACATTTCTTTTTTACAAGTGCCCCCCCCTCCAATATAACTACAATCAGAAACACCATTATAAAATATTTCCCGTTACCTGTAGATATAATTTTAATGATAAATGTTTGAGTTTAGTAATACTTATAGTGTTCAACTATATAGTGCTCAACTGCTCAACCCTCAGAGATCATAAACACATCAAGATCATATAATCTCTTTGCAGGATTAAAGC